>JAUCMU010000097.1:3258038-3281552 GCA_032275025.1 Enteromius treurensis | reverse complement strand
TAATTTTTACACAAGCTAAAACTGCTGATGACGCAGCCCATCGGCTTTCATTAGCTTTAAATGACTTACAAAAATGGATGAATGATTCATCCTTGTGCCTTAATGTTAAAAAGACCGTATCAATGTTTTTTAGTATATTCAGAACATTTACAGTGTTACAGTGTTTACAGTGAACATTTACAATGTTTTTTAGTATATTCAGAACATTTACAGTTCTGAATAATGTCTTACTTTTACAAGCAACGGTTACAGCGTATTGAAGTTGTTTCTACTGAAAAAGGATATGAAGTGATCACACTGTGTCTGTGTCCTGCAGAGCTTCAGCTTCTGTTGATATGTGTCTAACTGTGCACATTTATGTAGCTCAAACATTTAAACTAAGATTATCATACGCTTGAACTGTTTTATATCTATAGATTTTATTCTAAGCATGTTCAATTATTCAAACATGAACTATGATCAACTCGTGCCGCTGGCAGTCTGATAGAAATGTGCACCAAATCCTGCAGGAGTCCCTGGATATTGGAACATGGGTGAAGTAGCCTACATAGCCTCAGAACCTGATTCATTCATGTGTCATTCATACACAGCAAATATGGAAATTTGATTTTGTGTAGAATGAGACCCAACATTGTTTTAGCCTGAATTAATTTGTTTGGGCTTGTCATGGAGACTATATACGTATAGCGTCTTACATTTCTTTTCTAAATATTGATAAATTGAAAGGATTTGTTGTTGAGTGGAGGAAATTAAAATAGCCTATATTTACAGTGTTTGTATGAATCCTTCTTCCCATAACTCAATACAATCAGAGCAACATCTGTTCAACAATAAGATCATCCAGAAATTAATATGAATCAAGAAAAGCTAGTTTAAAAAGATGAGTTTTATATTTTTACATGACGTGTGTAAATGATCAACGAGAGCGGTGGTGATTGAACTGAGATCACAATCCAGATATTTAAATACTAAACATAAAGCCTTTGTGAAATGAATAAACAGACTCACAGTGTACAGTGATATTAACAGGAAGACTTTTCTCTCCAGATTCAGATTCACACCAGAACACTCCACTGTTATATGTGATGGGGTTTCTAAATGTGCATGTAGATCCTGTTTGTGATAATGAACAATCTTTCAGCCCCCGTCTGTCTGTGTATCTTTTCACAGTCCATCCAGTAGAGTTACTCTGGTCCTTACAGCTCAGAGAGAGAGAGACAGATGTGAAGTGTTGAGTTCTGCTAGGACTGACCTTCAGAGAGACTGGAGGAGAAGCACCTGGGAAGACAATTACAGATACAATATACAAATCAAAGTCAAGATATGTTTTATTGATACAACACTTTACACAACTTGTTTTTATTATAAAAAAAAAACAAATAAAACTTTACTCAACTTTAACCTCTTAAACTCCAAATTTACATATTCAAATTGTGCCTTGAATTTTTAACCCATTGTCTGCACCTAACTTTGATATTTATTTTACTGTAACAAAGTTATTTACATGTAAATGACACTAAATGACCCCCCATTGTGTACATTTAGAACAAAAACGACTAAAAGCGCCTTGTGTTGACATGGTTCATATCAGGACAACATATATAATAATACTTATCATGGGGAGTTTGTATGGGGAGACTTGGAGACTTGGGCAGAAATTTGGGTAGGCGGAAATTGTGTAAAAAATTGATTATTCTTCCATACAGTTGGAATAGAATAACTCTTGCATAGATTATGATAGAAATTAATTTTCCTTTTTCCTGTGCTTGCTGGCATGTGTTGGAAACAAATAAAATAGTTCACAGGAAGCTGAGGCACTCAGGGCCTGAACTATACACTTTCAAATTTCAGTTTACAAAATAAAAAAAAAAATAAAAAAAGCGGCTCTTTTTTTGGTCTTTATTATAACACAGACAATATATACAATAATTGTAATCAATTTCAACAGTGTTTTATGTAATTTTAAAAGGTTTCCTTTAAAATGATACCAATCTTTTGTATATACACCTCTGCATGTGGGTATGTGAAGCTTTTTAATTTGGTAGGAAAAATGCCGGGGGAATTCCCCAAAATAGCAGCAGAGTGTAACAGGTTAATCAACTATATAATAACTCAAAAATAACGTTTTTTATTATGTTGTTACGTTTTTATTGTGTTTGCGTATGTTAGTTTGGCGTGTAAACACAAAAATCTGCACAGCCACACGTTTGCCCGTAAAGACTAACCCTCCGTAATACAGTATTATTGAGGTGGGAACTTGCGCAACATTCAACACCTGCACCATCATCTTAAATACAATTGCTTTGCTACTAAAACCTACATTACAATTTTTCACCAATGGGGGGATAACGTTGCTTTTTCTGTAATTAAACCAACACGTTTCGCTATAGATTACTCACTTGTGCGTTCTCTCTCGCTCGCCCTCTTTCTAGACCACATTAATTCATTTAAATTGATACAATCTTACAGCGTTACTTTTCTTAAGAATTCTGCTGAATGTCTAAAGTTAATGTAAACAGGCGGGCCAAAAAATCGGATCTATAGACCTATAAGCTAGCTGCAGATCCTTCACTTCCACCAAAACGGATCAAAGCACTTCAGGGCCTAAAGGATAGGGAGTTGGACCTTTAACCCAAAGTTTGTGGGTTCGAGTCCCAGGTCTGGCAGGGATTGTGGGTGGTGGAAGTCAATTCCCAGCACTCTCTGCACCTTCAATCCCACGACCGAGGTGAGACCGGGTGTGTGTTCACAGTGTGTGTGAGCGTGCTGTTTGTGTGGATGTTGGATGGGTTAAATGCAGCGCACAAATTCCAAGAATGGGTCACCATATCTGGCCACAAGTCACTTCACTCACTCACTCAAAACAAAAACACAACATTTTAAATGTATGCACACACAAGTTTCTAAGATTCTTAAAATACTTAACATGACAGTAAAGTCATTCACACAAAAAAGGCCACAAACCAAATACTACGACATTCTGAAGTTCATTACGTTATGGTACAGTCTTGCACAAGCAAACAGTACGTTTACATCAAATATGACTACTACCTAAAGCATTATCAGCGCACCACAGCTCAAAACAAATGACATAACTTCAGTAAGTGTCTATAACTGCTCTGCTTCAGGGACAAGCCTGTGTAACCATTCAATTTCTGCAATGAGGACATAATAACCTCCTTTTCCGTAAACACTCAAACGCCTCCCCAATCAGAGAGATCTAGAGGGCATGGAAGAAGGCACGTATACAGAGAGCGGTCTGGGACACGCCAGTCCTCCAGTGGAGCAGGGGTGGAGATGATAGAGGAGCCTGAAACTGAGGGTTAGTGCGAGAATAGGAGGTGTTGCACGGGTTTGTGAAGAGCAGATAAACATGCTCGCTTTGCTACAGGAAATCTGGGTTGTACCTGCTGGGGTGCAACTGTTAGCCTGAAGCCAAGCCGCAGAGGAGGTGAGGTGAGAGTGAATAGCGCTAGTGTTAAAACCACAAAACTTCTGCTTCTATTTAATTTAATCTGCCCTTCCTCTCAATTTCTCTTTCTGACTTTTTCCATGCCACGCTCGAGCTTATTTTGAGCGGCCAGTGCATAAATTTACTGGTGACTACCTTTAACGTGTGAGTGAGGAGAGTGTGATCTTACACCTCACGTATGACACATAGTGAAACTAAGCTTGTGAGGAGGAAGCAACTGACATTCAAAATACATTGGAAGGACATGCTTTACATATTTAACACTTACCACCTTTCAAAAGTTTGAGTGCAAATATTTATTCTTTATTATAAATCCGGAAGATTTTTTTCTCATGCCTTTATAAGAAGTCCCTTATTATCATAAAGCTTATTTATTTAGTCAAAAAAACAAAACAAAAAAAAAACAGCAATAATATTTCACAATATTGCTATTTAAAATAACTGTTTTGTATTTTAGAATTTTCAACATCGATATTCAGTGTCACATGATTTGGTCATGATAAAATAGTTAATATTTTTGTGCTAACCGTAATGCATTTTTAAGCAATCTTTGATGAATAGAACAAACAACATTTCTTTAAATCAATTTAATAATTTGCGACATCATAAACATCTTTATTTGACTTTAGGTCAATTGAATGCATCTCTGCTGAAAATAGTATTAATTTCTTAAACAAAACAAAAGGTGTAATATATGTATTTTTTGAATAGCAGTATACAATAAATATTTTATAAAATATTTATTGAGTCATCAAAACTATGGCAAAACAACACTTAAAAAATTATAAATTTATGTATATATATATATATTTAGATCTATCCATCCATCCAATCATTTAATATACTTGGAAAACACTTTCTCCTCCTTTCAAAGTATTTTTTATTGCTGTATTCATGCTAAATATTCATGCTTATATGACTGTATTTTATTTTTGCACATTTTCCAGCGGACCTTCTGTTGTCCCCAACCAGCTGACAACCACCTCTGTAAAAAATGTAGGCTACTCGCCAAGTAAAAATATATTATTTGAAGGTTAAACATTGTGCAATTGACCAAACAAATATATAAAGCTCAAGACAAGGCTATAATCGTCGCATGAATATTCTTAAAAAAAACCCCATCATTACAGCTCCAGGGGGCTGCAAAAACCTAAACCTTCAAGGTTCTTAATAAAACTAACACAGAAAGTGGTATAGGAGGTGTAAAAATCTCAGGTAGCAAGGAAAGAGAGAAGAAAAAAAAAATGGATGATGAAATTCCACTTCCCTCCCTGTAGCCCTGACAAAAGGCAAGAGGCAGAGCTCTGTTCTCGCCTTTAGCAGAGACGCCATGTTGAAACCCACTAGAGCTATAAAAGAAACATTTTAGCTTGTGTGTAAGAGCCGTATCGCTCCGAGCGCTGCTTAATTTCTGCCTTTGTTTGGGTGGCAGGGAGGCTCTCAGGGTTCTGTAAGGCCTGCGGGTCTTTTGTCTCACAGTAGAGGAGGTCTGTTCAATGCCTGGAGCATTTTTGTTCAGAGAAAGCTTTTGTTCCGCCCCTCATGCTGAGATTTGGCAATGGGTCTCAGGCTGAAACACAACCCAGACAGCAGCACAGGTATTTCCTCTGAGATTGTGTCAAGAACTAGCGTGCCAAACACAGCCTGAGATCATAAGAAGAGAACAGCGATGAACGCAGGAGAAAATATTGGCATCTTTGCAGCTTTTTGCATACACAAATGTTTCATATGCTAAAAGCAACAACAGATTTTTACAAATTCAGTGGTGCTCGTCGTTCCAAAATGTTATGTTACGAGACTGAGGGTCCGAATGGTTGCCAAAACGTTGATATGAGGTTATTAAGATGTTCCCACCACTTGTTAGCTCATTGCTATATGGTTGCTAAGGTGTTTACGTATTGGCCAAAGTAAAAAGATGCCACCATCACAAATCATGGCCTCTCAGACCATGAGAGGTTCTCAACCTTTTTGACCTTTTGAAATTGCTTTGTTTGTCTTTTGTAAGTCACTTTGCATAAAAGTGCTAAATGCATACAGTAAATGTAGTTGCTCATACTTCTTAAAGATCTCCCATTGCTTAAAAATGAAATAAAATAAAAATAAATAAATACATAATAATAAATAGGATAATAAATGAATAAAAAAAATCAATCAGTCAATCAAGATAGCTAGAGGACCCACACATTTCAAACTTAAAATAATTATAATAATAATAATAATTAGAAAAATGCATCTATCCATATGCATATGCATATAAATCACATCAGATTGAATAAACGTACATCAAATAGGCATACTGATGTTTTTTGGACACTTTAACACAGAACAAAAGAGCCAGGGGTCTTAGTATCAAAACACGGCCTTTGTCAGCCCATATCCGACTAATGGATGAGGTTGAGTCAATGTTAAAATGATAAGGGAGTTCAATGTTAAATGGTGGTTCTGCTCTGATAATGAGCCAGTTTTAATGTGCTGTGATTCCCTGTGGGGTGGTCAGAGAGCTGACGTGTTTTGGGCGCCGGGGCGTTTAAGACACCTGAGAGAGCCACGTTATACGCCCACAGCTGCGTTATTAACTACAGCGCTATAAATCCACATGATTTATAGAGCTCCCTTTCCTGTGTAATCACACCGCAGTGCAGGGGAGCTCCGCGGAGGGACTGAACACAGCGGGACGGGGAGGAAGACGAGGGGAAAAGAGAGAAAAGGAGGATGGGTGTTGAGGAGAGGTGTGAAAATGAAAAGGACTGCTGAGAGGCAGCTCTACTTCGCTTCCAATTCAACTCTCCACCCGTTTCATATCAAGGGAGCAGTCTGAATCTGCACAACTGCATGCTTTACAAACCTGTGAGGAGAGCGGGGTAAGATGGGCCACAGCAGGAAAAAGGCAAGCTAACCCGACTAAGTCAAATCTGCTAATACAGAATCAACATTATCCTACGCTTCCCTATACAAGAGAACACCAAAATATTATCTAAAAGCCGTCTTGATAACTATAGTTTGATAGACTTTCCATAGTCTACCAAAATCATCTGCAAAAAAGGAAGTCCAGTAGTGGAGCAGAGTGGACAAGTGGAGAATCCCTCGGTCTCGCTGCGCCGCACAGACCTTAATGAGCTTTTAATGTAGCTTCCCATTTCAGTCAGGAGACCGAGCGAGCAGCCAAACAATAAAGTGAATAAATGCCTCCACCGAGAATCATCTACAAAGGTGCTTGGCATCCCTCATCTCTCTCTCTCTCAGAATGAATAAAAACCACAGCGCTCATTTTCTCTCCCAACAGATAGATGTTTGTAATTGGAGGTTTAATTTATGATCGGGTCGTCTTTGGATAATGATATCGAGCCATTGTAATTTGCTGATGCAAATGGTATTTTATAACAGTCTATAAAAATGCCGGTGCTATGCAGGAGAACAACCAAACATCCTGAGTGTTCATTACGCTCCTCATTAAAGCATTCAAGTCTCTGTTAAATGCTTTTTGAGGCAGAGGCAACATGTAATTAAGACCTGATTGAGCAATAGCACATATAACATAGCACTGCAATTTACATTCGGCACTATTTGGGCTCAGCTACAAAGACACCAGAGCCGTCGCTATTGCTGGAATGTGAGAGGGCAGCGTGCACTGACCAACGATTTACAGGCAATAAACAGAAAAAAAAACTGCTTTGGTTTAATGAATATTGTTTAAGTGGCCAATTATGCTACTGATTCAAAGCACAAAGGAAAAGATGAAGGAAAACATAAATGACAGGCCATTTTAAATTAGAAAATGACAGTCAGAAGACATTATTACTACACTATCAAACACACTGCATGATAGTAATATGCATTTAAATCAATCATTTGATACATTGCACTTATTGTGTACATACATGTTATTACACTGTACAGTTACATCTATAATTCATTTCTGTAATTACATTTATATGTACATGGTTGACTTAAAATGAGAAAAAGAAAGAGTCGGCTCTGATTCGTTCAAACAAGTTTTTTTTTTTTTTTTTTTTTTAAACATTCTTTGACCTCTATATGGTTCAGATTCCTCCTCTAATGCAAGGATAATATGCTTTTAACCCATTTTATTATCTGCCAGAAATCTGAACTGTTAGAGCACGGTGCAAGCAACACCAAGTCCATAGGTTCGATCCCCAAGGAAAACACAGACAGATAAATGCAAACCTTAAATGCACTTGAAGTCACTTTGAATAAAAGCAGCTGCCAAAATATACTGCAAATGTAGGAGTTTAACTATAAAACAAGCTGCAATAATAATAATAGTCAAGCTTGCCTTGGCAGGCACCATGAAGAATTAAAGCATAAAAGACACCAGACAATATTAATACTATGAAAGAAAGGTGAAGAGGGTCACACTTCTTATGAAGTCTGCCGAGACTTGAAGACAGTGTGGGTTTTAATTAAAAAATAAAAAAAAAAAAAAAAAAAAAAATTAAAAAGATATTTTGACATTCCCTCTAAATAATATCTTAATTCATAATGTCATAATGGAACGCCTAAGTTGTTTTGAAACAGGCTGAAGAAACAAGCTTTTGAATATGTATTAACTTGCGTCTGCGAGCTGCATAATAAGTCAGGCCTTGGGACAATCATTGCAGGCATATTTTCATTTGTAGAGCTTAATTCAGAAAGCATGCCGGACCACACAGCCATGAATAATTAAAGACTAAACAGCATTAAGAGCGAAAAGCTTAAACAGGAAAAGCAATTAGCTGTTAATTCCCAACATCTGAACTACGCTCACATTTCCTTTCCATTCTCTCACTTTAAGCCGACCGCAACGTGTGCGAGACAGAAAAGAGGGTCCATCTCCAGTGGAAAAGAAAAGCAATCCAAGGTGAAAATGAAGTTACCATTCATCGCTATTCAAAGAGAAAAGCCTGTGCCGCTGCTTTAACGCTGTGTTGTGCGGTCTGTGAAAAATATTTTCGTTTCCATTGAGCTGCTGCGTCTCAGAACCGTCTTTATGTTTAGCCACTGGACTATGCAAGTGTGTGTTTCATCTCGGCTCCCATGAAGGGACCAAAAGCCTCTTTGTGTGTATATGTGTGTGTGTTTGTGTGTGTGTGTGAGAGAGAGGCCTCGAAGCTTCTACCTTTATCTCCCCGTGTGACTGATGTGTCGAAACCCTGCTGAGGTTAACAGCACTTTTTTATCTGTTGCTAGCAGCAACAGCCGGGTTTCCCCGGTGAGAGGGGAGAAACAGGACCGGGCTGTTCAGCGGGCCGCACACAACACATAAACAAATATTGTTTTCACCCAGAAAAACACCCCTCGGACAAACACACACACGAAAAGTACAGGATATTGTCAGAGCATCAAACTGTAACCCCGGCGCTTCTTGTTTAAATGCACCAGAGAAAATATCTCCAAACCAGTTGCTCACAACCCCCCAAAACAAAAGATGGATCGCAGGCCTGCAGGTCTCTTCTTACAGGTGAAAAATGCAAAAAAAAAAAAATGCATTCTTACTGGTAAAAAAAAAAAAAAAAAAAAATGCAGTGAAAAATATAAAAGTTTCTTGACTTTAAGAAGTCAAAGGTAAAGAAATGCATTTATATTAATAAATAAATATGAGGATTTTGTTTTTCACTCCAGAGCTTTTATACAGGGGAAATATTATATATATATATAAAATACTAGATTTAAATAATAACGTAGTTCTAATAATAATACTACTACATTATTTAACACTCTAGAATAGGGAACACTCATTCACTTAACTGACTTTTAACCGGCTCAATAAATTATATTACATCAAATTAAATTAAAGTAAGCTAGTTCTTAAGTTTAGGTGTTGGGTAGAGTAATGCATTAACATGCATTTAATTAGTCGTAATAAATGGTTAACATTCTTGTAATAAGCAACTCGACCCTAAAATAAAGTTTTAGCCTACCTGATTATAATAAAATACATCATCATATATTTAATGCATTTTTTAAAGAAAAAATGAAACCAGACTCTTTCATTCTTTCGTTGTTGATGTAAAAGGTCACGCATCCAGAAGGTCAGAAGGTCATTTTGACCAAAAATTATTATAACATATGAATCTCCTAATCTAAAATGAAAGCGTGACCTCTCTTTGTCAGAGAGATGATTCTGTATTCCTCAGGCTCAAAACACCTTAATCTCTCTCTAATCAGTCTCAACACATCAAACAGCTCCAAAAAGAATATTTAATGCTGATAGAATCAGTCTATCCCACGTCAGAAACCAGAGAGCACTTTCTCACCAATAACGGAGGTTAGTCTGCCCCAGGTTGCTCTCCTCTCCACGTGCTCCATGTAGGTGGTGTTATAGCCGCAGGTGCTGTGATCTGAACACCAGTGGGTGTACGTTGCAGAATGGAGGCGTTTGATCCATGACAAGAAGATGGAGGCCATCTTTGTTTGTCATTTCGGTTCATATCTGTGTCAGGAGTCCTTTGTAGCACCCTTGATATATGATAATCACGCAGGTGCTCCCTAAGCACACAATTTTATATGTCATGGTTAAGTACCGACAATATTTGCAGTCGTTTCATTTCAGACACAAGAATGACACTGGCTCTAATCTTGTGTGAACAGTGGCGCGCATCAATTTTCAGATGGAGAGAGAGGTCAAATCGTTGACAGATCACCAGTTCAAAACAAGCTTTCCCTGCTAGAGATGCAGTAAAATAATGAAATAAGTCACTTGAAGCCAAGCAGTAGTGTTTATGTAAGAGGTGGTCGCAGGCCCCCTTGCCAGCATTATTAAATGCAAAAACAAAGAATAAATGGAAATCAGTTTACTCCACTTAAATAAAAAAGCAAATAAAATAAATCATCTCGTGAAAAATAGAAATGCAACTTAAAGTCAAAAAGGCGACTTTTTTCTTACAATTCGGATTTTTTTTACTTTTTTTTTTTGCAGAATTTCTCACAATTCTGATACAGTGACTTTCAACTGTGAGCTTATCTCACAAAATAAATGAAAAAATAAATAAATAAAAAATCTGACTAGGCTAACTAAAAGAAGTGCAAAACATGCATGCTAGGTGTCTAAATAATGCATAATTTTTATGTTATTTATCCTATTAATTATATCAGAAAGAATTAACAGAAATTCAGGGTTATACACAGAACATAATAAATATTTAAATATTTAATAATTAATATTTAAATATTTATTTAAATGAGTAGAACCAAAAAAACAAACAAAAAAAAAACGAATTCCTCATCAGAAGTAAACAAAATGCATGCAAACTAAACACTACAGTGCATGTTCAGAATTACAATAATCAAAAACAATTTGTTTGCAGCAGAAGTCTGTAACTGACTCAGCCCGGCATGACGAAAACCCAAAGTTTCCCAAAGGTAATTAAAAATCATGTGCATTCAACTCATAAATACAATCATTCTGACACGACTTGAATGCAGCAATGCTGTTCTGCGGCTCGTTTTTCAGTATCCAGGAAAAATGCTAAACAAATTTTATGTAAAGAGCTGGAAGATAATATAGTTATATTCTGCAATAACAACAAACACCCATGGAACATGTGGTCGCATGTATTCATCTATCAATGTGGTTCATCCAAACTGAATTTAGAGTCAAAATTCTGTTTATAACCAGGCTTGAATAAGCCGCTGCCACTTGGGGGCCTAACTCACAACTTTCCAGGTGGTGGCCCACTTCTCCAGCCTGAAGCCTGCATCTCCCTCCATCATTCTCTTGACATATCTCCCTCTCTCTGTGCGTTAGCCTTTAGCACTTTCACTCCTAGCAGATGATTACGAACACAACGTGAAGTGTCGGAGTGGCCCCAGGGGCCCCTGACCGTGTCACTGTGCCTTGAATTCTAGAAGATAACAGACTCATGCACATAAACAAAAACACACACACACACACGGAAACTTGTGCCTGGAGCTCTGGGAGCTTTGTTAATCACATGAGCACACACACACACAGTGTGTGAAGGGCCAAAGGGCCCGACTGCAGATAACCAGATTTGTTGGAACTAGTGTCAAAGTGAAACACCCTGCTATATTCTGCCTTTTTCTTTACTTCCTGCACGTCCCTCTCTGTTTTTTCTCTTTTATCTTACTCACAACATCGTGTAAAGAGGAGGACAAGGTTCGTGGCTCTTTGGTCATGTTTTCTCAGCCTAAACTGATATGACAGTCGAGGCTTATGGCCGCTATAGGCCTTTTACAGAGAGGCTTTCTTTTCATTGCCATGTCGGGATGTCGCCACAAGGAAACATGAGTTTAACATGCTCTATTTTTTACTGAGGAGGGAAAAAAAAACAGACCAGCTTGCTGTCTAGAGGACATAAATCAAGACAATAATAACTATAAACCAACATCGTTTGACTCTGGTAAAGATCTTATTGTCATAATTGACAGTTTAGAATTTGGGGTCAGTAAGATCTTATTTAGTTTGAAAGAGATTTCATTTGTTAGTTCTTCAGCACGGATGCATTCAACGGATCAAAACTTACAGTATTGTCATAAAGAAGTAATGAAATGTACTGAAAATCAATTATGTTCTCAGATAATTTTTTTCTTATACTATAAAAACAATACATCATATTGTCACAAATATTTAGGGCAACACAACTGTTATCAACACCGATAATAATAGAATATCAAATAGAAATACAGACTTTTTTTGACCACCAAATCTACACATTAGAATAATTTCTGAAGGATCATGTGACATTGAAGACTGGAGTAATGATGAAAAAATTCAGCTTTGGCATCACATGAATGATTACGATTTTTATTGCTGTCAAACGATTAATCGTGATAATTCGCATCTGAAATTAATCAATATACACACTATATCATTTGACAGCACTAATTACAATATAACTGTGTGTGTGTGTCTCTTTCTGATCAATAATTATTGAGAATAAGACACTTCTTTGTCTAAAAAATGTTATATATATATATATACATACTGTAAATATATATGGAAATAGCTAGACATGTCAGAAAAAGATTTATTTCCATTTGCAAATGGCCAAACAATAAAAGAGGTTGAGTACTGACTGGATGACAGAATGAGTCCCAAAAACTTTCACGCTGACAAAACATATGAAATAAATAACCTAGCGGCTCATAGTGGCAGTCATTACCTGACATTCTTAGGAGACAGGTAATGTCAGCGAGTGTGTGTGTGTGTGTGTGTGTGTGCGTGCATGCAAACAAACATTTGAGAATCTGATGAAAAGTAAGCTTTCTGTCATGCATAAACAGCGATCCTGTGACATGTTGCTTGACATGCCTGCGGAGATTTAGCATATAAAATGCACTGCTGCTTTTGAATATTTCACAAGGGTATACAACACCTTTTTTTCCTCTTAGTTTCAGTGTCAAGTGAATACTGCGCTTTCGAATATAGAAGTACAGGGAATGTATTCACAGATAATATGATTATCTTTAGAATAAGAACAGTAAATCAATAATACAACGAGTCCCTGAAATTTCCAAAGCTTATTTTCATCCATAAGAAGAGCATGGCAGAGTATTGAACATGGAATGAAAACCAGGGAACATTTCTGCACACAACACAGTAATTATGAAACATGAAAATCGTTTGAGTGAGGGAGGAAAAAAGGAAACAGTTAATCTACTCTAATCTAATGGCGTTCAAAATAAACACGCCAGACCAGGAATCTTCACTAAACCAAAACCTTTTATTGTGATCTCCTTCTGAAATTATCAAATCGGCCTATATTTTCACACATACATGTACAAACACATAAGGGTGAATATGCACTAAATAAGAATGTCCTTTTCATTATAATTTTTACCATGTTGTCCCATTTTTGTCATTATTTAGAATCTCAATAAATACTACAATTAATAACAATAACAAAAATATAATGATTCATCTCATTATTACTGGCCTGTTTTGACCCGTTTTTATATTTCAGTGCACTTCATGAGCAGAAGCAAACTTCAGTCCTCATAAGAGAGAATTATGTAGCTGTAAACATGCTGACAGTTTAACTAAAACAGGTTGCTCTGTCTAAAACAAGGTCATCCCAATGAAAACCAACTTATGGCTAATGCCTGCTATGGGCACCCCTGGCGGCGACACAGTGAAACCAAAATGGAGCTTGCCTAACCGTAAGCATATGATTTGTTTCAAGTCTCATCTAAATAAAACCAAATCAAAATCTCTTGAATGGCTTTCAAACAAGCTCTAACCGATGACCACAGCAGACCGTAGAAGAAGACATCGTCGGTGACACTTTAAACGACCAGAGCGCTGGAAATAAAATGGTCGTAAATATAAAGAAAGGCTCATTTACCCAAGGTGCAACGGGACACCTTTCCCCATTTAATCAGTCAGTCACCCAAGAGTGATGTCCCTAATATCATGATTCCACCGTTTCTCTGTTTAACATAATTAAAATGTCCGCTGCCGGGGCCATAAACGGGAGGAGAGGATACTGTAATTCTGCCGTAAAGCCGCAGAGCGTGAAAATGTCACTTACCGAGTACCCTCGTCCTGACAGAGAGTGAGTGGAGCTCTGGGGGAGAGAAAGAGAGAGAGAGAGAGAGAGAGAGAGACAAAGAGAGAGAGAACAACGTTGACCTTTGAGGGATACTATGAGATGACAGAGACATGATGAAGCTCTAGCACTTTAATATCAATATTCACATTAACCTTTTTCCCACCCTTCGTTCCTATCGTTCGCCTAATGACATTTCTGATTCCTCTCTCTCTCTCTCTCTTTAAGACGTGCTAGAACACATGACTCATTCGACTCCAGCACAACACATACAGCCCTGGACATACAGTATTGCCGTTTTCTCTTTAGTGAGACTTTAGGTTTATCTTAAAGTGCCCCTATTATGGATTTTTATGGAACATTATATTTCATGCAGTGTGCAACACAGCTCTATGTGAAGCAAAACATCATGCAAAGTATTGAAAATACACTGTTTTTCATCAACATTAACCATTAGCATATGTCCGCCCACTTGTTGTTTTTTTTGCATTGGTATAAACGAAAATGCAATTTCTTTCTTTGCCATTAGGTGTCGCTTTCGCAGCGGTAAAATATTAGTTTCCCTGGTAATGCTGTACACAAAGCAGCATTGTGCTCACAAATGCTGCTTTATCAGGCGTGATGAAATAAAAATGAGACCAATCACTGCAGATTAGAGTCATGCAAAGAAGGTCGAGCTAATCGTTTGGGAGTCGTTGAGCAAGCAAGGTAAAAATAACTGCATGTTATAAGACGGTGAAAGTGTTTTGCATGCGTCAACCTGTTGTTGGAGACTCCCAAACCATTCATAACCCATAACAGGGGCACTGTAAAATGAGCAGGACACCTACAAAACAAAACACTTGGTTTCCTCCTGTGATTTTCTGAAAAAAAGTATGCTAAGGTGGTTGCTAGGGCGCTCCTACTGTATGTGGACTCCAGGGCAACATCGCCGGTTTCTATGACGTTCTGGGTAGTTGCCTGAATCTGGTCCATAGATGGCTTGGGTCTCACTTCTTTCACCAGGGAATGGCACATTTGGTCTTTAAATGTAATTTCATCACCAAGAAAGCTTAATACTTGAAAAAAAACATCTAATCCCTGTGAGCAATAATAGCCTGAGCCACTAATAACATTTTACGCTAACATGTTTTGAAATCAGAAGCCGTTGACTTGTGTACTGTGCATTGAACTAAACATTCCAGCATTAATACATAGTCCAATGATTTTTATATAGCAGGTTACATCATTTTCCAGAACTGTGTCATAGATTGTCATCATAAAGGAAATGACATTTCAGATCAGAACCAAGACACTCAGCGTTTGCATCCATTTTCCATGCTGTTGCATCAGCCCTTGTCAGTTTATGGTAAATGAGGGGGAACGAAAGCATTTTATTTTGCGGTGGCAGATTCCTTGTCAGATTCAGATGCATATAGGGGCCTTTAAAACTGCTTGAGAGAGTCAACAACAACTAGAAGGTACGTGGAGTAGCTAAAGCTACGGTTTTAGAAGGTCTAACAAATCAACAATCCATACAAATCACACTTGTCTTCACCATGAATGTCCCTAAATCTATAAATGAGTTAGATTAGGAAATTTACCCGCTGACATTGCAAAAAGAGAACTTTATGACAGTTACTGGTCTTCAAATTATGAAAAAAAAACCCTTGCACCTTTCAAATAAACTAGTCAATGAGTCTGAGCTCTTTAACTCAGTTGCCCAGTAAACAGACAAGGCTTAAGACTAGTCCCAGACTAAAAGGTCTGAACTGAATCAACTCGCGCAGGCATATCTCGACATATGTTCTTCCAAAGCAAAAAAAGGAATAAAGAATAATAATAAAATGGCCTAATTTAACCAAGTAAATCCTGGCTTAATCTAAGAAACCAGGCCATGTTTTGGCATCAATTCTCTGAAAAGCATGTCTTAACTTTATTAACTACGACTTTTGCCTCAATAAACTCAAATTTGCTGCTTTTTAATGGTAAGGTAGTTGTTAAGTTTAGGAGTAATAAACAGCCAATATGATAATAATACGCATGATGACAAGCGACTATAATAGTGAGAATTAGTCCCTATACTAAATTGTTACCCGTTTTCAAGTTAACGAGACTTTCCGAAGCACAACGTGTCTTCAGTTGTGTCCATGAAATAATGAAACAATGTGCTGCAGAAATGATGACCGCATACAGTACGTTTCTTTCACGTTTTCAGAACCTTTCTTGTGCCATCATTTGAATGAGTTACCACTTTTTTATACACTAGCCTGCTATTGCGGTATCATCGACTTTAGATTTGCCTGCCCAGTACTTTGCATTAACAAAAAAGTTTTTTTGTTTTTTGGTCACTTTACATGTTGGCCAGGCCGCCTTCCTGCCAACACGGGCAGCAGTTCTTTTCCAGACGACAGCCTAAACTAATTTGAGTATGTACAAGTCAGGGAATATGTCTATTTTCTAAATGCATGTTACTGATGTTATATCTCCCTTATACTAAACTTCAGTATGATCAAAGCATCTGCTGAATGCAGAAATGTAAATCATGAAGTACTACCAGCTCACTGCTGATTCCCAACCGTAGCTGAAATATTGCAAATGAAACAAATAAGAGCTCTGCAACTGCAGTACTGCATTCCACACACTATTAAAACCTTAAGTAACAAGTAAAGCCATAATCCGCATAAGCCACACTCGCTCGAATGAGAGAGCCATAGACTGTCACACACATCTCCAGTAAGACGAGACGGCCACTTCCACATCCCAGCACCACAGACCGGGCCTGAATACCAATCTCCAGCTCTCTCTCTCTCGCGCGCGCGTCATTTTCCCCCTCTTTTTGCCTCTTTCCTCTGTGCGATTGGCAATTTCTGCCTCTGTCTCAGGGGGTGACTTTTCTGCAAGACCAATTTTGTCCTTGCGCAGAATTCAGTCACACACACACACCTGCTACAGGGGTTTAACCCTCATCAGTTCCTCTGTTCTCTCTCACACTCAGTGCAAACTCCCACTGTGACAATTAGAGAAGGGTTCCTGCGAAAACCCGGAAAGGCAGCACTGCAGGATCCAAATACTTTTCCAGAGCCCCTCTCTCTCTTACAGAAAAGCGAGGAGGCGTAACGTACAGAAAAGAGCGAGTGGGTGCGAGGCTCACTGGGAGGCCTAAAAATTTGTAGAGTTAGCCTTACAATGCCCCGGTTCATTCACATTGCCACATTCAGAGTTGAAAGGGAGACTTATTTAAATGATAATGAGGAACAATACGTTGGATTTAGTGCTGCAGCGAGAGGAGAAAAAATCCATTACATCATCCGCGGTTCATAAGCCATGGGGCTGGGCCACATCTAAACACGCTCCCTTAAAAGCCATTATACGCAGCACTCAATGGATTTGCCTAGCACTTAGGACTTCAAAAAAGGATTAAGATGCAGGCAGCGAGAGAAAGAGAGAAAAGCGAACCTGAAAGGGGGAGAGACGGGGCGGTAGGGCAAGTGGGACAGCAGCTGTTTTGGGGTTAACCAAACAACCTCTTTAAAAAGAAACGGGGGCAAACCCGCTTTTTAATCCAAACCCATTTTTTCGCACCAACTCGACTCCCCCCTTCTTGCATCACTCTACACTTCTTGGGCCCTGACAGATTTGGTGACAAGTGGGAGGGGGCGGATTGTTTCGCTACGGACCAGACTATTGGTTAAGATAGGGCAGAGGATGAAAAGAAGCCAATCGGAACGCAACGGAGCGTGAAGTCAGCGAGCGAACAGACGGATGAGATGCAGTAGGTGTTGCCGGGATCTCTGTGGGCAGCTTCTGAGACATGGTGGTTTGGTTTCGAAACTATCAGAGTCATTACCTTCAGGCCAGATCCACTCCAAACTCCAAAACATCCTCGCTGTTCGGAAACACAAACGCTTCTGTGGTCAGATTAGACGCAAATGACAATGAGATTGTAAGGGACAAATACAATTCTACAGTGACTCATGAAACCTGTTGAATAATCAAATCAGATAATACAAATGAAAAAGATGCATAAATGTCAATTAATATACCATTAAAAAAATAAATATGCATATATAAATTATTTATGTTTTTTTAAATTATTATTCTTATCATTTAAAATGAGTTTTCTATTTAAAAATATTTAAAAATGTAATTTATCCATTGATCAAAGTTGTCATTATTCCAGTCTTCACATGTCACATGATCCTTCAGAAATCATTTTAATATGCTGATTTGCTGCTCAAGAAACATTTATCATTATTATCAAGGTTGAAATCAGTTGTTCTGCTTGATATTTCATAAGAAATAATGACCTTTTATGAGTTTTCAGCTGTAGCGTATACTAAAAGAGGGAATCAAGCCACATCTAGGGACCAGAATACACCTTAGCAACCACTTAACATCCATCCAGAACACCAGCAAACACACACCTTGACAACAGCCTCAATACCATGTGTCTACGTGTTTTACGAAGTTACAATCTTCATTGAGAAAAATTGAGAAGTTGTCGCATCAATCACTCGGGTGATGGGACAATAAAATCATCTTTCCACGTAATATTTTAATTGTTTGTAACGTCATTTTTATATTTTGCGGCCACTATTCGCGATTCCTGTATGTCGAGTTTGATTAGAGTAAAAGTCAGGAATGTCGGCATCAAGGTCAGACTGCAAAAACATCACATACAAATCTGAGCCATTTCCATATTTGAAAGCGGTCCAGATTGGAATGAAAAATGTCAGATGTCAGAGTTTTGTCGGACTATCCTCATTAAGTCATTAACACACTGTTTCTGTACTATCTTCACAAGAAACGGAGCCACGCTAAACAAGCGGACGCGTTCTGTTAAAAATAAGGAGATCTTAGCGAAAGCACGCACGCACCGCTAGAACGGCAAGCCCCCACATAGGCTGTTTTTTTTTTTTTATCACTGCGCTCCTGCCCCCAGTTCTTTGAGGCACTGCCATCCCCCTCGTTTGTTTCCATTTCCTTCTGACACTCCAGCGACAAAAAAGAAATCCAGTTCTATCCGCCTCTGAAGCGCAGAGATCGTTAGCTGGCGGCGCACACGCCTAAGCGTCTTTGAAGTGGGTACGAAAAGCGCATTTGGTATGCAAAGAAAATTAGCATGTATGGCGAATCACAAGGGAAGATTTTTTACACCATTTAACGACGTGACAGTGATGAAAGATGATCCTGTTTACGAAGCTAGCGTTAGCGCGGCGTCCAGGGCCTCGCACACCGGGACGGGAACGAACGGGCTCGGCGGATCTCCGGCTGTCTGTGTCTTTCTCTCGCTCCGAGATGGACAGATAGGCCTACAGATGACACGGATATGGCGCTCTGCATTTTAGCACCATTTCTTTGGCAGGAGATTAGAGGAAAATGTCATATCTGGCACTGTCAGCCATTACAGTCTGCAATTTTCTGCAGTCTTTCAGCCCTCCCTCCCTCTCTCTGTCTGCCCGTTGTTCTGTCGCTTTTTGCTGTCAAAACTGTCAGCCTGGATCACGCTTTTATCTGCCTCGAGCTCGTTTCTCTCTCTTCCTCGCTCTCCCTCTCCGACTTTTTCATGAAGAACAGCCTTTTGCACAAATTCATAAATGATGGCGGTGAAGGGTGGGAGGGGGAACGCGAAGACAGAAATTTCCCTCCGAATCCTTAACAGCCTAAGCATCGCATTTAATCTCTTCATTAAAAACATTTTATTCTTTTCATCATCTTCTCCTCCCTTCATCCTCGGCTCGCTGAGTCGCACAGCCTCGCCGTCTCCGTATTACCGATCCATCCGAACGAATTTGCTGGGGATTTCGGACGCGTGCCTGACAGGCGTTAGTTAGGAACGTCTTCAGCTAGTCTCGGGAGAATTAGACACAAATTCTCATTACCCCTCTCTCAATCACATTATTTCTTCATTCGGGCCCTAACCGACACTCTACCTCTACTTTTTTCTTTAAGATATTCGCCTGCATCTCTGAGAAACGGCACCAGCCAGAATCTTCTCGAGCGGACCGTGGGTTAACGCAAACTAACTGCTTATGAAACATATTAGATCAGTGGTTCTTAAACTTTCTGACTCCATGGCATGACCTCCAACATAATGTCCGCAACATTACTCAAAGGCCTTTTGACTTTTCCTGTTGTTGTTGTCTGAGTGAGGATTAAAAGAAAAAACACATTCACTCACAATTTCTAACTTGGAATTTTAAATACTTTGGGAATCCTGGTTCTTCAGAGATATTGGGCCCCTGGTTAAGATCAAATATTATGTTATATATTCTTATTAAATATTATTCTTTGCATGTAACCATGCATACTCATATTTTTGACCATAAAAACCCAAAAACTGTTCACACAAAAACTAAATACTCTCTCTTTCTATACATATGATTTATACAGATGCTGCCTATATTATATCACACATATCATTTTAATAAATACAATTAAAAAGTCAAAATTATCATACCATATATGTCATTTTTCATATTCAAATACTATTAAGAAAACATGAATGCCTCTATAAACATAGTAAGTTTTAAAATAGCAAATCATTTATGTAGTGTAAGCAGGGGCATAAGACTGTGTGCGTATGCACGTCTTGTGTATCCAACAGATATTTTGATTGGAAATGTTTTCTATACACTTCAATGCATTTATAATTAAAGGAGACAAATTCGACTGTCAAAGGCCTCTTCTGTGGACTTCTCTTATTGGTTTTTATGAATACTGGCGTGATGACATCCTTCCTTGTGCTTACCTCACTGAGCCGATCTTTGGAGCTGCTCCTGGGTGCTGCGTTCACCTCCTTTTCCTCTATTTTCTTCCCAGCCTGGCTCAGAAGACTCAAGGACTAGAGAGAGCAAAGAAAAATCACACTTTAGAAGCAGGACAAGAGCTTCGCATGGATCATACAGTAACACATGATCTACAAAACCTGGCTCTTCACACATGTTTGGGGCACTGCTGTGAAATGATGCACTCCTGTGGCCTCAAGCAGAGCCATATTATCTCAGCAAAACATGTCTTTTTTTGAAATGGACACTACAAGACAACAGAAAGATTAATCAATGGACAACTAAGCAAATCTGATTCTTTCATCGGTCTGCTTTGGAAATGTTAGGCCCTACTTCACATGAATTTCCTGTGTCTGGAATTTGAGCACTGTTGTCTTTACTACTTTATGTGGTGCGCCGGGGTGAAAACCCAAGGTGTGTTTGGAGGGCAGGAGAAGGTGCTGTATTTGCTGAAACAGTGGCATGTAGTTTTCCTGTGATCTGACCGGTGGAAGAGCTTGAAACTCCCTGTGTGACCTGCATTTGAAGAGCCACTGATTTGAATGCATGCAAAAGGGCCACAGCTCACCTGAAAATGACATTCACTGACCTTGACCTATGTTTGGATGAGCATCGAAGACACACATGAAACGACTGATTTGTGTTTTGCCTGAAGGCTTGGCTATCTTGTTTTTTTAACTTTCATAAATATTTCACGCCCCCACATAAACACACAGCTGTAACACTGTGTTGTTCAATACGACTATATGAACAGTCCGTTTTAAAAATGCAAGTGTGTGTGTGTTCGTGATCTAGTCCCAGTGTGTGTGCATAAGTATCAGCATGAGTATGAGTATGTGTGTATTACTCAAGCAACTCTCATGCGTGTCCCCAGTGGCTTGCAGGTCTTGGCCCTGGTCTCCAGATCTCTACTCTAATTTAAACAGATCACTGCTACAATTAACCTTTCTGCTAAATATCAATTATAGCCCCAGGCAGAGCAGAATTAAAACGGTCATCAGCTAGTCTGACAGGTCCTGCATTCTGCCACCACCTGGTCATCGTTTCCCAGTCCCTTCTTCCCGGAGGACGCACGCAAGCCCCATTTAATTACCAGAGCCAATACTGAGCCAGCGCTGGAACAACACTGAGCCAGCACTGGATGATTGGCGCAATGAATAACCATTCAGTTGAGGTCAGAAGCGAAAAAGCAGCAGAGTGATGCGGCACAGGCGCGACGCCGGCGCTATGTTGAGAATTTCCAAAAAAAGAGCTGCAGGTGGGCCTAATCAAGTCAGAGTAATTTGCCGTAGTCAAGACAGGGGCTCGATTCTGTCAGAAAAGCTGACAAGCTAATCAATCCCCCTATCTCGACGTAATCGGCAGGGCTGCTTAGAGAATCGTGGAATTGCTGGTGCGAATACTTGTAAAAGCAGCCAAAAGTGCAGGGGTCTCTGTGTGCACGGTTTTGATTTGTTTACAGAACACAGACTGAAAATTAATACCATCTTCACTGATGTGGAAACAGAAGTCTGATTTCGAGATTGCAGCGTTGCAGCGTCAGGACTTTTGTCAGATGTTTTTTGTATTTTGTGAGACCTTACTTCTAATAAAATGGACTTCAGGCACGCAGACAGCTGAAGGATTTGCAGGTCTGCCCCTGAGAGACTGATGCATGCAAGTGTTTGAAATGCACTTTAGCATTCCTCTGTTTGTGCTTTTTCTAGTTATAGATTCATGTCTTAGAAATTGTGCAAGGTCAAGCATGTAGACTTTAAGGATCTATTAGAGACAATTTCCGTTTGCTTTCAAATGCATGTAGGGAATTCAACAACAACAATATTAGGTCAAATTTCCATACTTACATTGCATTACATACGTAGAAGGTGCTGCTCTTTGCTTACTCCTGAATATGAATCACGACATGTGACGTTATCCCTAAAGGATTTGCTGACAGGCAGACCTCAGGTATGTCCTCTTTTACACATTACTGCACTGTTCAATGCCATTATGTACAGTAGTACTGGTAGAGTTGAAAATGATAGCGAGGTGTAGACACTACAAGTTCTTCGGCGAAAACACAAAGAGTTACCTTCCAGCCATAGCATTCCTAGCATTACAAGTGGAGCTAAACATGCTAAAGCTAACGAAACACCATGCAAGTTGGAAGCTACATGTCCTTCAAGTACAAAACTTCTAGAATTAAAACACTAGGTGACAATACATAGTGTTTATTGTAAGTGCACACTGTAAGTACAAGCCATAGTAAGAATGTGGATGTGCTGCGCTCAAAAAACAACAACAAAAACAGCATCCTATTTTGCTGTATTTTACAAAAGCGCAAAGTTTA
Organism: Enteromius treurensis; assembly: GCA_032275025.1. Classification (NCBI taxonomy): domain Eukaryota; kingdom Metazoa; phylum Chordata; class Actinopteri; order Cypriniformes; family Cyprinidae; genus Enteromius; species Enteromius treurensis. Next base: position 3,258,473 of record JAUCMU010000097.1, on the reverse strand, counting down.
GTTTTTATTGTAAATGTAACAAATGAATGGTTCAACACATACTTGTAACATTTAAGTGATCGTGCAGCCTGTTTATTATCAAAATAATAAAAAACAGCCAGCCAAGCCAGAAGTACAGACCCAAGTTTGCAGTATGTCTCATAGTTTGTTGTCCAAATACAGTACATTGCGGATAAGGAAACATTCAGATCTGTGCCAAATAAGCCACATTAGTTGTGCTTTAAATGAATTTGTTTTGGCTGGTCATTTACCGTATATAACTACTGTAGCCACTTATATTTGTATTTGTAATGTATTTTTGTTTTCTTATGAATACAGTTATATTAAAAGGATTTGTTGTGGCATGAGGGGAACTAAATGTCACGATCTGCGTGTGGCGAATCAAAGAGGCTGATACAAACTCTATAATATTAATCCTTTTAATAATCCAAGTGC
>JAUCMU010000097.1:3225855-3252498 GCA_032275025.1 Enteromius treurensis | reverse complement strand
AAAGTGTTTTTTGACCTTGCATACACATAAACCTGTTTTAAGAAACTCATAAAACAATATTAGCCACCTTTAAAATGTCATAATAGGGGCACTTTAAAAGAAAAATACTAGTAGGAGTGAGCAGCATACTGGCTGAAATGATAAAATGGTGTAAGTTTTAAAATATAGTTGTTATAGTTGTTTTTTCTTTTCATTGTTTCTTTCTGTATGTCACATTATCACACCAGTAGGCGGCAACAAGTCTTTACTGAAGTCCTTATGAGTTGATTCATTGAGTCATTTGCTCAAATTATTCATTCAAATCCACTTATTCCTTCAAAAACTTAACAAGTGTATTCGTTGAATTGTTGATTTGTGAAGGGATTTGTTCATGAACTAACACATTAATCAAGTAGACTTTCGATCTTGTAACTGAAAGGCTCATAGTTTGACCACAAAACCAATACCTGGAACCTGGGTTTTCATCAGACTGAGGGAAGACGTGTGTGTTTGTGTCTGGTAAGACTTTTTCTGAAGTTTTTTGTGATGCTGTCTTAAAATACCACCCTGATTTGACATATGTGTGTGTCCAAAAGACAAACATTCAGCCTTGACATTTTTGATTTCACACTAATACTCCAATCCTGGCTGTCTTTCCAGCGTCTGGTGCTTTTCATCCAGGACTGAATCAGCAAGCTCAGACAGACATCGACAGAGCAAATGAACCGTCCTGCGATGATGTCTGAAACATCAGGCAGAATTTATGAATGTAATCTGGAAAGCAAAAAAGATGGCAGGAATGACAGCATCCTGCACTGCATGCTGGGACACACTACATATGTGGTAACATGACCTGGATTTAAAGCTGCATAATCTGTCAAAACACTGACACATGGCCTGCTATTTCTACACATGGACGCTCTGTCATTCTGCTGTGAATGTGCTGTAATCCACACAAACACTGCCCGATGACACAAATACACAGAACAAAGTATCCCTTGCAAAATTACCATCGTCACTACAGTTTCAGTCAATAAAATGGATTACTGTACACCACTGCTACTAATAAAAACAGTAATATTGTGGTACACATCCAGTAGAAACACATAGTCCTTGTTAACATACAATAATAAGCTACTAGAAGCATCAATAACCCCCCATTTATAGTAAGACATATCTTTAAAATACAACAGCATTAAAATCACACACTTTCACTGAACCGCAGTGCACACAGCTTTTTTCCCAAAGATATTGTGCTTTTACTGTACACTAGTTTGTAACGACTTACTTACTTACAGTAGTGTCTGCACAAAGGTGCAAATATTATATAAAACTACTATTGCAGGAGATGAGTGAACTTGACAGCAGTGCATTAGGTGGACTAATCGGCAACAGAAGCTTGAGGGTGGGGGGGGAAGGATACCTACAGTGTGTGTGTGTGTGTGTGTGTATTCGTGCCTAACTGGGCCATGATCTTGACCTTGGGTCACCCCGTATTCTCTTAGCAGCTCAAGTGCAGTCTCCTCACACTCTCAAAGCAATGATGTCAGCTAAACAGACGGGGGAAAACTCTAAAGTGTGTCTGGAGATTCTCAACACCTCATTTATTGCCTCTAAGGAATGGACGACCGCAGTGGGGTCTGTTTTCCTTTTCCTGGGCTCATTTATAATAAAGGCAAAGAGAATAGGCTTCTGATTATTACTGTACAAACACACACACACACACACACACACACTTGCAGAGGTTAAGTGACCCTGTTACTGAGGCCAGACCACACACTTTGTGAAGTTTGATCTGTCATCAGGACTATTGTGGCCTGCTCTGGACGTGCTTCCTCTGGCCTGAAAGGCACTAATGAAAACGAGCCAAAAACAAATGGGAAAGAGTAGTTTTCTGTGCGTGTGTGTGTGCATACATCTGCTGGTTTGCGTAAACTCGTGTCAACGGGGGAAAACCTACTTTGACACGGGCCGGTTTATGATTTATTAAAACCACCCTGGCCTTCCTGCTTCCTAATCTGTGTTTACTGCTGTAGAAGCACGTTATCTCAACTGATCCCGGGTTCATTTCCATAACTACTAATCATATCTGTTTCTCTGATAGGTCTTGCAAAGCATTTTGATAAGCTACGCTATCTTGTGTAGACGTTGAAGGGGATCAAAGAAAAGCTGTGGGACGCTAAGCTAAGTCCTAATGCTAACAAGTGATTTTCCTAACAAAACAAAAAGATACATATATCATTGTATAGCAAAATTTTGTTAATGTACCGTACCATGGTATTTTTTTTGAAGTACTGCTACTCCATAAATGGCATTGTACATTATTATTTTATTTTATTATTGTTCATTTATTCATTCAATCATTCATCAATTCCAGCCCCATGTAAATAAACACCACAGTTATACCAGTTGATACGGATCACTGTACCAATACAGTGACAACTTTTTTTTTTTGGTATTAACATGGTACTGTGTTTTTTTTTGTTTGTTTTTTTAAGTTGTGGTACGTTTTTCTTAGTTCTGTGCATTAATAGTAACTATGCAATTTTGTCGGAAATTTTTGTTAATATGGTAAAAAGGCCCAAAAGGGAAATAGATTACAAATTACTTTAATTACTTTAACCATTACATGACTCTACTCCAGTTCATATTCTAAATTCAAGCTTTGAAAATGTCAGGCTTCGAAATGTTTCACATAAATACGGGCAGCATTGAATTTCAGTGCTCGCGTTCAAATAGGAAACTCAATAGCGCCGAGGCGCACTGTGAGAAAATTAAAGCCCGCCACTCTTTCTGCAGCTGCTTTCTGGAATAGTGTTGAACAGCTTGAGCTGTTTGGTGAAATCCAAGATATGCTTGTGAATAAATATTCTGAATGTACGCCAGCCGGCCAAAGCAAACCCGCACCGACAAGTGTGTTCATGCCTAGCTCCTTCTTTCTTTCATTCTCTCTCTCTGACAGTCTCTATAATTTGTAGCTTTAAGGATAACTTAAAGGATGTAACAGAGTGCTTCATATAACTCAGAGTTGTGTAAACCATGTACTCAGAAGAAACTGAAGAAAAGATGTGCGAGTGCTTTTGTTTGATCTGAACATGAATCATAGATGTCACAAAGCTCCACTTCACGTCAATGGAGTAAATTGATGAAAATCACTACAATGGTTTGCCAAGTCCTTATAAGGGCTTCGACTCAAGAACAAGGGGCAAAAATATATCTAAAAACAAATATAATATAATGCAAAAAATTAAAAAGTGCACTGAAAAATTCATTTGTATAGCATATTCCAAAATAAACTTTCGAAGCTTTTTATTATTTTAAAATCTTAACAAATTCACGCCTAATAGTTGCATTTAACAAATGTAAGCATTTGAGATGATATACAGTATAAATACTGTCCTATCTGAGTAAACCGTATGAATGGAGGACATACTCAAATTCTCAACTTTATATAAAGAGCTGGGTGAAAATTACATTTTGTGATGTGAACAAATCTGCAAAATCACCACCACCACAACAAAATTGCATGCAACTACATGGTTAAAATGTAAAAATTAATCCAAAGTAGTTTTGTAGATGTTTAACAATGGCTATTTCAATAAATTCACGCCTAAATTTTCTTCCAGAAACGCTGACAGTGCTCACAGACAGAGGCACAGGAGGAGGCACCGCTGTGCCAGAGATCCCTCTTGAGATATTCCCCTCCGGCCCAGAGGAACAGGAGTCGTCTGAGATATTGTGTCTCTCCCAGGACAGAAGCAGAGCTCCTTACTGAAAATGGATGTCTGGGGAGAATCAGCGGTGCCGAGGGCACTGCGTTAAATGGAAATGCACGGCAAGGTCGTCTCTTTCTATTCATCTCTGTCCTCCGTGTCAGCCACGGAGCCTGCACTTCAGCAATATTTTGCAGAGAGCGAGAGGAGAAAACACGGTTTACCAGCTTTCCATCACTCCAGAGAAGATGGGTGGATGTCTCAGACTGGCATTCGGAGGAGAAAAGTGTCCCCTTCTCCTGAGAAGCATCCGTCACCGATGTTCTTGATGGAACGCAGGAAACAGATCGACTTTCTCCTTAACGCCAATCCATCCCAAGACTGTCTCGCTCTCGGAGGGAGCATTTACAGCAGGCAGTAAAGAAGGCCTTTGGGGCCCAATTGCATCCAGTAATCCTGCTAAGTGAGCTATATTTCCCTCCTTCTAGCCTGCTATTAGACAGGCCAGGTTCATAAATACTGCAGTTCATCTGGAAGCCGCAACCTCAGCCTGAGGAGGTAATATGAGAGGGCCACAAAGACGTGAAACCATCGCTGACACTGGAGAGTGACTATGGACACATTTGGACATACATGAATCACGCTACTACATGACACGCTGTGAAAATTCCACCCCGAGAGGCCTGTAATCCATTAACGGGGCCCGATTTGGAAAGGAATCTTTCATATCTTACTGTATGTACCATACAGAATAACAAAATTTAAAAAAAATGCATTATGGTTTAAAACATTAAGCAGCATAATGATTATTTAATACCAATAATAATAAATGTTTCTTAAATTATTCAAATATATTTAAACATTGTAGCGAGTTAAATATATATATATATATATATATATATATATATATATATGCTTTGGTAAGCATAAGAGACTTCTTTTTTAAAAACTAAACCCCATCTTCCCCTGAACTTTTGAACAGTAGTGTGCATTCAGCAAAAAATACACAAGTTTCATTTATCCACTAGATATATAGAAGGCCGTTCGATATGAGAAACAACGACCTGCCTGTGCAGTGCTGCTGAGATAAAATAGAAGAACTCCTCTTTGTGTGCATCTAATAGGTTTATGAGCTACAGGCGGCTGCTGTATACTGTAGCTGCTGACGGCCAAGAGGGCTCACATCTTCCTGTTCTATTTCCCAGACATAACCTATCCTTCCCCACACTTTCATTTGGGAAATCGTACATCAAAATGTCTCCCGCAGGCGTAATCGCTCATCGGGGGATCCTCCCTCATATATCTACCAGAAGGCCAGCACTCTTTATCAAGCCATCAAGGCCAGAGGTCAAGGACTTCATCCCCCACAATGCTTTTCACCTTGAGGCAGGCTGTCAAGAGGAGTCTGACACCGAGGCCAACTGCTCACGCTCCGTGGCAGGCCAATGGGGAGAGGTCTTGGTCTCGGTGTCCATGGAAACACAGCTAGGTTTCTTTCTTTTTTTCTCCACAGTTTCTTGAAATGCATCACAGGAGCTCAGGCAAAGGTGCGCGTCTCATGTGGTATATTTAACTCTGTAAAGTGCTAATAAAAAAAGTAGCTGATGACAGATTCTAAACCAAAGCCGTTGATTAGTCAACAGATGGCCAATGTACTACGCACGGATAATGAAATTAGAGTAAAGTAACCCCAAGCACTGAAGCAGTCAGGTGCAGCAGTGACGTAATGAACTGATGGATAAACACTGTAAACAAGCGATATGCTGGTCTATTAAACAGCGCTACACAAACACTTAAAGTGTCCTCCTTGCCAGTCCAAACGACTAAGGTCATCAAAGCCATAACACAGTGGATAACGCACATACTGTAAAGGACTATTCATTTGGCAGTGATCTGAGCAATGCGACCAAGCAGATTTAAACAGTATGCAAATGAGCAGTGACGAGAATGCTAAAGCAGGGTTCAATTGAGAATCCAGAACTGCTTTGGAAATGCCTTGAACATTTTTTTTTATTGAATTTAATTTAGGAATACACTATGGAAGCCTGTTTTTATTCAAAGAATTTTTTTTTTTTTTTTTTTTAATTTAATTGTGTCTTTATATCTCCGAATTCTGACTTACAACTGTGTGAAATGAAGTCACAATTCTCTCTTTTTTCCCAGAATTATGAGATGTAAACTCGCAACTTCTAGTTATAAAGCCAGAATTGCGAGATACTGTTTAAAGACGCAATTACGAGAAAAAAGTCAGAATTGCGAGTTATTTATATCTCTGAATTCTGATTGTGAAACTCACAATTGTGTGATATAAAGTCGTGACTCTGACTTTTTCTCAGAGATAGAAACCCGCAATTGTAAGTTAAAGATAAATAAGGCGTACTATAAATATGTTTAAAACAGAAATAAAAACAAGTTCCGGTGCAATACTAGAAAATTCTCTCTTGGTCATAACACAACATGGGGGGTTAAAAAATACTTATAATTATGCAAAATGATGCATACTTACAAAGCAACAAACCCTAAAACCAAGGTCTAAAAAAAGAGCAGCTGCAGCCATTTCTAGCTCATTTGTGCAAGGCTTCCGCTGTCAGCTGCTTTCAGTTATTATAGCTGTAAAACACAGTCCACTGTGCTGGTTGCTGTTTTAAACTGGTATCTGTCATCATGTAATTTTAATTCATTATTATAATTACAACCACACTGGTTTGTAGCGAACATATGTGTTGACAAACATGGTGGATATTAACCCTGCAATTTTTCCCTGGAATACACTGTACTGGTTATGTTTGGTGGAGGAGAAAAAAGGACTCGATGTGCTTGATGTGCTCAATCTACATTTCCCAATGCACAAAAAAGGCTGCAAACAAAATATAAAAAAGAAAAGTTACAAGATTGATACGTGCATAATACATTAACTCAGTGCCGTTAATAAACTAATAATGAGCTACAAATTGACACGTAATTACGCTTTTCCCTTTTTAATTAAAAGAGAGCGACGTTAGTCTATTTCAAAATATACAAGTTTTTTTCCTTATCAGGGAGAGAGCAAGAAATACCGTGAAAGGAAAAAGAGAGAGAGAAGTGAAGCATAAAGAGTGTGATGTTCCCTCTGACAGCGCAGCCGTGCTCGTTAAACCTTTTCTTTATCTCTTAACAATCGCTCTAATTATGTTCATTGAAGGGGGCCAATTAATCCTGCATTGTCAGGCCCTGCGGCTAAGTGTTTCTCCCACATCCAGAGGAATCTGCAATTAACACAGCCAAATTTATTTAGTGACACTTCTCGGCTTTTGACTCCCTCCAATTATCCCTAATCAATGCTGCAGAGTGCTGGCGGGGGAGCAGGCAGGTCGCCCTCATTTGTTGAGCAAGGAATAAGTACGCCGAGCCCTCGGCCTCCGAAGGCCAGACGTGTCAGAGGACCGATGACACGATCCTGTCAGACGTGAAGAGAAGCCTAGCGAGAGAGAGAGAGAGAGAGAGGATTTCTCACTCTATTAGCAGCTTTACCGGCCTCAGCAGATCGATAGACGTTGAACGACGTTATCTATTTTAGTGGAAATTCAACTAGCGTGTCATCAAAGCAGAGAAGAAGAAATAACGATTTTAATGATCGCTAAGGTTGCAGGTGTGCTGCAGAAGAGATAGGTGTTAAAGCACTTAAGGGAACTATATATACACATGCATACACAATATATATATACACATGCATACACACTATATATATACACATGCATACACACTATATATACACATGCATACACAATATATATATATATACACAAGCATACACACTATATATATACACATGCATACACACTATATATACACATGCATACACACTATATATATACACATGCATACACACTATGTATACACATGCATACACACTATGTATACACATGCATACACACTATGTATACACATGCATACACACTCCCATTTAATTTAGATTTTGCTTTTAAAAAAAAACAAAAAACACAGTAACACTGGAAAACATTTTACAATTTAAATGACCTGTTTCTTTTTTATTATACTTATACTTAATTATTCCTGTTATTTTTTTAATTGTCTTCTGTGTCACATGATCCTTTGTTAATCTTTCTAATATGCTGATTTGCTATGTAATGCATGCATTTTTATATACAGATATAATGCAGCCATGATACATTGCTCCATGATTCTTTAACACATAAAAACTTCTCAAAGAAAAACATTTATTTGAAATGGACTTGTTTTGATCAGTTTAAAGCGCTCAGACCCCCGTTTTTTAAATGAATCAATAGTGCTCCTCTCTCAACAATTATCCACTATTATATCACGGTCAATAAAACAAAATGCATTTGAATTATGTGTACAAAACAGTAACAAATGTTATGTTTTTGACTTGCATTGCTGTGCATGTCTTAATTTGCTCCTACTCCTACATACTCCATGTATGATATACCATTTACTGTTTGATGAACCTGTATACGGTATATATACTGTACAGTTACGGTAGTTCCATGAATTCCTTTAAACATCTTTCATATTATATAAAACTCACTGTGGCTTTCAGCTCATGCAAAATGTATACTAAGTGTGCTTTGAAACCCTTGTGCACTCATAAAACAAAGCCCGGACACTTTTGTACTAACCTAAAGCATTGCCAGAGACAAACGTCATGGTTGGAAGGCAGCTTGTGCTTTGGAACATGAAGTGATCACACAAACACTCCTACACATGTGATACACACACATGCGCAGCAGAAAAGGGTCACCTCTAAACACGCCAGCATCTGACATCTCAACTCAACGGTGACAGACCCAAAGAGAGCCGCAAAACAAGACAACCCATCTATTCAAACTCCTGGCACAGAGCGCTGATAAACAAACACACACACACTCCCATGCATCCATCCGCTCCCACACACACATATCCAACATGTCGCCTTTGCCTCAAATGAGGTCTTACCACATATTTAACACTTTAACCCGAATCTATATCCCTCCTCCCACTTCCTCCTCCCGTCTGGCAATCGTGCCGCCACACACGCCGCTTCTTGCTCTCTCGGTAATCAGCTTAGCTGCAGCCTGCTCGCTTGGCCGCCATCGCTAGTTGGACAAAACCACAATGTGAAGCTCCCACCAGAGCCGGGCCTAACCTTCTAGCATTCACAGTATGCCAAGGGGCCTTCGTGACCGCCTCAGCCCCATCTGGGGGGCTCTTTCCCCTAGGACAGAAGCAGTGATACGCCCCCTCTGCCCGGTGAACCTCCGGGGAGCTCTGGAGCTATTGTTTGTGGGCTATCAGTCTGTGGCCCTTTTGTTCGGCAAATGACAGATGCCACATTGTTTGACATGTACACGACACACTTTGGATAAGGGTGGAGAGGAGGCTGGCGAAAGGGGAGGAGATAGAGGACGGGAAGAAAAGAGAAGGGGAGGAGAGAGGGAAAGGGCGCTTTGTGCCGCCGCCAGCTCTCAAAGAAGCCGTAATCCCCTTCAGACCATCTTTTGTCCCTCAAGCTCATAAAAGTGACATCACACTTAGGTCCGGATGACAAACGCCAAAGCGTGATGTGAACATGAACAGCACCGCATTGTGTTCGCAAAATCACGCCTTTATAACCTTTATGCATCAGCAAAAACGGATTCGGAGAAGCTTGAATCTGCAGTTTAGAATTAAGGCTGGCATGTATAATGCTAAGTGAGGTACATTTCCCTCACAACGTCCCTCACTGTGAAAAAAAAGAGCAATTTAAAATAGTATCTAAAGCTGCATCGTGATTGGTTTTACCTGGGGAAAACGAGTGTGTGCTGACTAGTTGAACTACTAGCTATACTTCCTTATATTAAGCACCACGACCATATATACATCAGGCAGGAGCTTGGAGCCTGTAACACAAAAGGACACCACCATTTCCTACTTCTGCAGTACATCGAGTCCTAACGTGAAGACACAGTGCCCCCTAGTGGCCTAAAAACACCAACAGACCCATAAAAGATTGCACTATACACTATAGAGCTGCAATACTCCCTTCCCCCACATTTCACATGCACTACCTGTCCTCACCAGCAGGGAGCAGTGCTGTACAACGCACACGCTGGCCAAAAGCACACACTAAGCAAAATATGGGAGTCTCTGGTAAAGAACATTTCTGTGTTATGTAAGTGTGGGCTGTAAGATATTGACCCCAGATCGGTGCTTACGAGCAAGTTAAGCTTCATGGAATGAGTTTAATCTGATTGATTTAAAGTGATAATCATCTTAAATGCATCTGAAAGCAGCTTTACTAGGACATAGACACACACACAGAAACACACACACACACACACACACACACACACACACACACACACACACACACACAAAAGCTGACTGTCAGAGTGGGTCTGTTGGTTTTCTTACCCCTAAGTGGTCCTGTCAAAACAAACATAACCATGACAAAAGAGTACAGAGAGAGAGAGAGAGAGAGATAGAGCAAGGTTCTGAAACTTCTGGTTAAAAATTGTAATTTAGTGTATGTGCGTGTGTACTATTTTATATACACATAGCCTACATACACACACACACATACACACACATACATGAGTGAACGAGAAAACCATTCATCAACACTATTTGCAGCACACAGTTTTCTGTTGCCTGGTATTTGTGTACAAACCAAACAGTGACACTTTACCATGTCACATGAAAAAGAAAGAAATGAACACTTTTTATTCAGCAACAGAGAAATGCAGTTTTAAGCCAGTTACTCAGCGGGCATCTGAGAAAATAGCTGCCAGGGGTGCTTTAATGAAAGGCAATTAGCATACAAGTACAACTTCTCCTGAGCCTAAACGGGGGAAGATCAAACATTTCTCCAAACAGTTTAATAAATGAGTTCAAACGAGTATTAAATTATGAAAACAATGGTAAATTGTGTTTTCAAGACCGCACAGTAAATCACACAAGTTTGAGAAGAAACCAGTGAGAAGAAGCTCTTTAAGGTGGGACTACCACTTACTGTATATACAACTTAAAAGGGTTAGATGACACATTGAATTGAAAATAAATAAAAACGAGGCCAAATAATGCCAGGCACTGTATAGAGGTCCTATATCACATACTTCCCTTAGCTTTCATTCTAGTCAGAAAAAAACTGTGCCATCCTATGTTCTTAAGTACTAGCATTACAGTTTCTCCCGTTGAAATTCTTACAAGTGGTCCGTCTCCTCCTCCTCATATTGTCTGTTGTGTAAATCACCTCAAAAGCTGCTGTACGCTATCGCAAAGAAACCTTCCTCTGGGCTAAGTACCAAGGTTGCACATATCAGCTTTCAATGCGATCCACTAGAATCTAGAACACATATAGAAAGATCAAGTCTCAGCTCAGCAGAACAGACATACATAAGAACTGCTAAAGGAAACCAAGTGTAAAGAGCAGGATGAAAGCGCGCTCAGCATGCCAACTCTAACCTCTTTATTTAGCGGTTTATCGACTGACAAAACAAGACAGACTTTTCACACTTCGGTCTTCTGCATTTCTCAGCGCTCGCTCTGTTTCATAACTATGAGAAATCATCTCTTATCAGACCGAGCAATGTGCAGCACTTGAAATAGGCAGACTTCTCCTTTCTCTGACTCGATCCGTCATAGTTTCTGGCTGTTGAATACAGGCCGGGCGGCTAATTCACAACCTTGCAAGTGCTGCGCTGAGCAAATCCCTGTCCTCAGACATCTGAGCCTGGGTGAAATTACAGCTCGCCCTCTCGGTCTCTCAGCTGCTATTAGACAAAGTGAGCGCTTGAAGAATACATCGCATTCTGTAGGGCATAAATTTTACAGGGGGCCGTGCAATATTGAACCAATTTCAGCTTAAAAGGCCAGAAATGCCTTGAGTAAGCATTTTCCATATTACACTGTTTTACTGACATGCACACATTAAATGAGTTGATTGTTGTGTGCTGTCCTTCAATTGAAAAACCTCCGTCTTATTCGCTTTTTTAGTTGAACCGGGCTGAGCTGTATGAAGTCATGATTTCTTTACAGTGCAAACAGATTGCATCTCATTCTCAAAACTGAACACCATTTGCCTCGCACAACGTTGTGACAACACAGCCTACAAAAAATAAATTGCATAAATGTAAACAAATGACATTATCAGCAGATCTGATACTAACAGATTAGCGTAAACTGTTTGGCCTATCCTTGAATGGCTTATGCTTGATAAACGAATACGCGTGGTTTGCATGAAATTGCATGCTGCATAATATTGGAAAGTGCAGTGCAAACATGACTATTTAAAGAGTTTTTAAATATAACTTGTTAACAAGGGAGAGCATATAATGAGCCTTTTAAATTATATTATACAGTGTTGCTTCAACTCAAGTAAAGTAATCTTCTTTCATTTATTTTATTTAATGATACATAAAAAAAAACTCTTTAAGAAAAGTGTTTTTGAGTAAATCTCTTCCCTGTCATTCCGTCAGCATTTATTCATTTTGAAAAAGCTGTTAAAGTTGGGGAAAAACATGTAATTCAGTCATATTGCAAGTGCCTTTTGAGTCATCACCACACAACTGCAAGAATAGCATCTGCAATTATTTTGCACAATTAATTGACGTTTGATAGAGACAGAGTGTATTAGAAAGAATCGACCTACAAATTGCTTACTTACAGTTGTCTTTGCAAAGAAAAATGGCACACTTTCGCTTTAAGAAGATTGTGTAAAGTTAGACACTTGTATCTAATCTGATTTGCCCTTTAGATGGTGCTTTTGTAACTCAAGCAGAAGCTTTCAGTAATTACAGAGAAGACAGAGTAACTTGAGGTTAAGTGTGTAAGGCACAACGGCAATACTTCATAGATCACTTGCGGTGACCGACGTGCATTCGGCTATCTGTTCGTATCCTTCACAAACAGGTTACACAACCCAAGGGTAGAGCCTACATATGAGTGGGAGATATTGGCAAAGATCTGTTAAAACATTTCTGCTCTCTCTCCGTGAGCCGTGTCCTGGCCCTCAGCGGTGCTGTGCCCCGAGGGCTGATAACCTGAAGCCAGCATCATCTAGCACATTAGAGAGCATGACAGTTCCTGGATCAGCTGTGAGTTTAACTTCACATTATGGAGTTTCTGCCTTGAAAGCAGAAAGGAATTCAAGATTCCCTTGAGTTACATGAGCTCATCCTAAAAAAGTCGTGCAGTTTCGTGCATCTGTGTGTTCGGTGGGTGCTCTCTCCCGGAGCGGTATGAGGCAGTCAGTGCTAGATTTAATACTGATGCTTCAGAGGACGATGACAATGGATCCAGCAACAGACCAATCACTGCTAACATTCTAGTACACTCAATCAAACAGTATACGGCTCGTTTCTCACACACAGAAAGATGTATACTTGGCTTTTTAAATAGGGACTTGCCACACACTTCTATCGTTGTTTATTAAAGATAACTACTATAAACTAAAAAAAGGCTATTCAGCTGATAGAAAGATCGATAGAACAATGCAACACTGGACTTAACCAATCAGATTTATAGTTTTTTTTCGGATTTACAATCAAGTATTCGGTGCTTGTAAATAAGTGTCATTTATCATTGAATCTACTCATGGGATAGGTGTAGAGATATGGCCAAGATAACATTTTTGGATAAAAATTAATATGTTGACCTACTGTAGGAACACACTGAACTCAGGATGTGCATAGAAGAATAGATAGAATGGCATAACTATAGATGGAGCAACATAATAGAGTGAACGACGGAATGACAGATTAATAGATCAACGGAATGATAGACTGATGGGTTCAATGGTAGATATGATAGAACGAAAGAATGGTTGAAGATAGATACAGCAGATACAGATATAGAAAGATAGACCGAATGATACAAAGAGAACTATAGACAGACAGACAGACAGACAGACAGACAGATAGTTAGAGAATGATAAAGAGATACAGAAAGAGCGATAGAAAGAGAACCACAAACAGATAGACATAGATAGAAATAGATGTAGATAGATATTATTCTTTCTATCAGGTATGAATGATAACATGATGACAGAATGACAGAGAGAATGATAGATAGAAATAGACAAAAAAAAAAGAATGCCCCAATCAGGTCCTGTGGGCTAGAGTCTAATGCATGCAGCACTGCATGAAGATCTGATTTACTGAAAAACGAGCATGTGACTTTAGCTGAATCACTGAACATGCTTCACTCGCTCACTCATTATGAGCTGCATGCGTGAGAAAAAAAGTTGATATTTAAATGCTTTGATGCCTTTAAGAACAGGCTGTTTTCGAGGCAGATATCAAGCCGAGCTGTGCATCAAAAGCCCCGACACACTGATCAGAGACATGCTGTGTGTGTCCCTCTGCATCTCTGCAGCGAGGAAACATAAACACACACACACACACACACACACTCCAGCGGCCCATGCGCATTCAAAGTCTCTCCCCGTCCAGATGGCTGCTTTGTGGAGAGCCTTCCGCTCTGCAATTACAGCGATATGAAAGTGGTTTTCTTTTTTCCCCATTATTTCTGATCAGAGAGGGAAACGGAGCTGCCAGCGGGTGTATGAGAGTCTGATAGACGCCCACGCGGGCTAGAACACCCTGCATTTAAACACGCTGCCAGCGAGAGTGAACGCACAAAGGCCTGTGATCAGACAGAGATCCCATCTGGAGAGAAGCTGCTTTATATGCATTGGGCTACAGTGATGGAGGAGTCTTCAGGGGAGGGTAATCAGATGGCTCTAGGTGGAGGCAAGTGACAGACACGGGATGAACTGTGCACTATCTGTCCATTTTGCTTTAACTCTGGCCTGATAATATTCTATCTCTCCTCGTGGTGTCAGAAAGCTGTCCTTCTAGAAAACTCAGTATGAGTGACAGAAGACAGATCGAGGAAGGAAAGAAGATCACGGGTTGGAGTTGCGGCCTATAGCTGTGAGCACCAGGGGTGTAGTAACCACTATAACTACACTTTCAGAAAGTTTGTCACAGACGGTTTGAGCAGAGACAATGACTGCTAGACAAAACAACAGTTAGACAGACAGACCGTTTAACACATGCATTTTCACATGTCATGTTCTTTCTGTCTTACTAGACAGCTCTATCTTCAAGAATGCTAATGCATTCATTTCATAAAAGTTGATGGAATATTCAAGTTCTTTAACATTTGGTCCCAAAAGCACACACCCAGGAATTCTCAAAAAAAACTAAGATGCTGATCATTCTCACTGAAACCTGGTATCAAAAGGATGCACTTATCTACTGTCCCTCGGGCTACCATGAAGTAATTGAGCCCTAAGTTAAATTAAGTACAGTGCATCATGGGACACACTCTGGATGAATTGTGGTGTGGGACAAGGAGGATCTAGCCACACTTTTACAATTACACTTGGTAAATTGACATTTAAACCACTGACACGTATCTCTGTGCCATCTGCATTCCTCCAGCAGAATCCCCTCAGAATATCTGAACAACATCCACACAGACATCAGCCGCTTTCAGGCCCAGACATAAACATATCTTTGGCCAAAACTCCCACCAAGACACAATCTTGACCAAACAGTAAATAAAAATGGTTTAGAGTTAATGCAGCTCCGAGAACATACTGTACTCAACGGCTGGGAGGTTCACTTGACGTTCAGGTCTTAGAGCTAGTGTAGTTCACTATACCTTCACTGACTGGATCCATCCTTCTTCAGTGCATTCAGCGTCAAACAACAAACTCCATAGTCTGACCATAGCCAAATTAACATTCATATTAAAACACAAAACAAAATAATACAAACAAAAATACTGGAAAGCAGGAAAATGTATCAAATCCAGCAGAGATACAATCGAAAGCAATTACACATTTTAAATAGCTGCATGCAAAAGAAAGGCAGAAAATACAGTATAGTAAAACACACACACACACACACACACACACCAAAAGGTGAAAAATGGTTTGACTCAGACTGCAAAACATACACATGATCAAGAACCAAAAAATGCAGACATAAGAACTAAAATCTGTTCAAAATAAAAAACAATACAAAGACACAACACCATCTGACCAAAAGTGACCACAAGAAACATAACAATCAATCAATCCCATGACGTTCTGGGATACGTGGAATATTCTGTGCACAGCAAAACCACAAGACTGACCAATACAAGACATATCTTGAAACTCTATATGAAGAAATCCCACCAAAACAACCGGATGGACATAATAATAGGATCAAACAGAGTACACAAACGTATGAAAACACAATTAAAAGCAATTAAAAGTCACTTTGTACCCTTTTAGCAGTAGAATTGTAAACTTCCTTAACAAACACAATGTCAGATTGGCTTCCTTTCAAATCACACAGCTACAGATCACAATTACAGCCTACAAACCTGGTCAATTAACTATAAAATAATTGCTTGTTGACTTTCTATTTGGCAGAACAGATTATAATACAAACCTTTACAAAACACTAGCTGGGACAGACATCCAACGCAATCCATACACACACAATTCTGCAAACTCGTTCTAAAATGACCAAGCAGAACACCCGATACCGCATGTTGCAAAAAGCATCACTAAAATGCATCTTAAACTGAGTACCTCATTTGAGTCACTATGTCTTAAAGGGCTAAAAACATACTAACCTGCCCAACTCTCCTAACACCCACCGGTCTCAAACCAGCACTGCCTCTTCCCCAAACATCCAATAAATCAAACAATACACCGGAATCAAGAAACTAAAGCCCGAGGTAAATTACAATTCTATTGAACTATGAAATCAAATCATGAACTGGACAAATATCTGTGCCAGACACACAAAGCAGAGACAGATGCTTACCAAGTACAGTCTCAGTGAGCACAGTCTATCCATCGAGACACAAAAAGATCTGCTTACCCAGAGAGCAAAGAGTGTGTGCTCACCGTAAAAGAAAAAAAGAAAAACAAATAAGAAGAAATGTGTTCATATGTGTTAAAGGTGTTAGTAAATATTTAGGAATGTTACTTTTAAATAGCTCTGTAGAATAATGCTATAGCCAGTAGTTCTACTACACTGTGGTCTCAAATGTTCATGCTCTGATTTGTTACACTGTTTAAGAGTTAATGTTATTGTTTACAACCAATGAGGACATTCTGAACTATTAAAAAATGATAGACCAAACAACTGAATGACAGAACGATAGCTAGACAAAACAATAGCTAGATATTCATACAGGCTGATAATTACAAAGACAGAGCAACAGATGGATGGATATATAGATAGATCCATCCTCCTCATCCTGTACTATCGCCATCAAGAAAAGCTACCAATGAGCCAAAACAAGGAAGAGAGAAAACAGATACAGGAAGCGAGAGATGGTTATATTTGTTCTTCTTGGTCATTAACAGCTCGCTGTGAGGCTTAACCACAGCTCTAGAGCAGTAATCTGTCAGCCGCTGATGTACTGCTGTCACATTCATATGCACACACCTCACTGGACCCTTCCAGGAACAGCAGGCGTCCAGCAACGACTGCGGCGGCCGCGTTAATCCGGTCAACACCGGTCAAAGCCGTCAACACTCAGGAACAGGTATAAGATCACATGGGTTTCGAGCGCTGCTGCTCTTGTCCATCAAGCTATTTATCCTGCAGAAAGAGACGGCGGACTCACTCGTTTGCTCTTCTTGGAGTACGTGTTCTTCAGCAGACGATCTTTCACCCGCTCCTGGTCTCGCCCCATGCTGCTGGCCAGACTGTCGAAGCCGTTCTCGTCTATGTCAAGGGTCACGTTCTCATCGCCCTCCTTCTGTTGTTTGACTACAATCTCCTCCCATTTCTTCTTTTCCATTTTAGCCGAAGCATTCTTGTTCTGACGGGGGAGAAAAAAACAGAACAGGACAGAATTAGAGATGTTATCCACTTACTCTGCAGGTGAGAGGGTCGTTATTTCAGCTCCAATAAAACACATTTATACACACAACAACGACGACGACAGATACCTTTTAAAGACTAGGAAGCAAGAAAAGGGAAGAGGCAAGAGAAAGGAAGAAAAAGCACAAAGAAGTGTAGGAGCAGAAAGGGAAGGAAGCAGCAGAAAGGAGAAAATTCTAAGAAAAAGGAAAGGAAAGGAGCAGACAGAGGTGAAAGTGAAAGAGTTTGGAAGGAAAAAGAGAGAAAGCGAAAGAATAAAAAGAAAGTAGAAGAGGAAGCAGAGAGGAAGGGAAAAAGGACAAAAAAAGTAAATGAAGAGAAAAGGGGGGAAACAGAATGAAAATGATTGAAAAAGAAAGACACTTCCCACAGGCCTGCATCTGTTTCATGTTTCTGCATGACAATCACACAGTGACTTTTCCTGTAGTTTTTCTGATATCATCCTCTGCTTCTACTCAATTATTGTGTGATTAAAACAAAACCTGACAAGAAACATAAACAGCAAACTACTGTACAGCTCTGCAAGCATGACCTTGCCGGTTTCAATGAACTACAGCTATTTTACAGCTAGGCCCATTTACTGTACATCACGTCAAAAAGCACCGCAAGATATCAAAACAAATCAATGCCTCTGAAGATGAAATCAAACACAACAGGAGGAAGACTGCGTTTGTACTCTATACACTCAATGTGGATTCACTGGACATATTCAAACCTTAACAAACAGAATGAATGATTTATGTTTTAGATAACCAGAACATGCCCTTCTGTCCGTATCTCTGCCTGTGTAGGGTAATATTCACCAGGACGTGCAATTCAATCAGGCTGCTTGGTTTTTATAGTCTCCTTCATCCATGACCCATCAGACTCAGGACATCCTGAGGACATAAAGCCTGAAACATTAAAGCTTGAAGAGCTGGGTGGTATGACATTATACACTTTAAATGTGTTACAATAAAAAAGATGTTTATTTTATAGCACAATTTTGCATAGAATGGGTGGGCAGGGCTATGAGAAAAAATATTTTCCTTTTGAAATACCAAGAAAGATGACTACATTTGTTTGTATTAGTTTGGTTATTCAGACTTGGAAATTATTTTGTGCTGTCGGTTTTCTGGACAGATACAGCATTTTCTTAAATCCATGAGTAACAGGTTTTCAAAGGTCATCACAGTTTACGGTCACGAAGCCCACTGTGTGTTTACACATTTATCTTTCACAAACAATGAAGGTCAGGGGTGAACACTCTACAACAAAACCTTACAGCATATGTATTACGAATTGCTGGTGAACTGTTGGTCATGTGGAGTGAATCAGAACAGCTCGGTCTGAATGACCACAAGGCCTCAGAGAGCAAACACAAAAAAAGCCACAAAGATTTGGTGGGAAAAGAAGAGTTTATTCATCTAAACCACCTGCATCTGGTCAAGAAACATCTCCTAAAATCTGGCAACCAGATGATGCTCACTATCCACTCTTCCTCATGATCCACCACCGAATCAAACATTACATGAAAAACACACTCACACTGAAAGATCGTGTGACCGGGATATGTTACAAAGTTACAAGGACTTGAAATCAGCAGAGAACTAGACTATTAGGATAAAAAAAGTATCAAATCACACACTACAAAATAGCCAGCATGTTTAAAAAATATGAGCAACGAGCTAAAAAATTTAATGAAGACATCTGTCTTAAAGAATATATATCATTACTTCAGAGGAGTTAACCTAATCTGCCTTTTAGCAGCCACAGCAGGAGACGCGAAAGAGATTAAATATTGATCAAATGACACACTGGCTTCCTCTGAATAAAAGAGAAGAGAATGTGCTTGTGGTGGCTTAACGGGGAAGAGTTAAACAGAGAAAATCTAATTAAGTATCATCATTTGTGAGCTACATACACACACCATGGACGGGACAGGAAAATTCTGCAGGAGTCTAAAGCCTGCTTTAATACAAGCTTTTTTCAGACAGACTAAACTATGCCACAAACACCAGTAATTTGATGAGCGCAGACATCAGTAAATTGCGTTGTGCGATTCATTTTAATACTCCCATAAACTTTACACCTGCAAGGGAAACTCTTTCAAATGCATACATAAGGTCAGGCATGTCCTGCACACCTTTAGTAAATCCTGACAGTACTATTTTAATGTGTTGTGCTAGGCCATATATTCAAGATTTTGCAGATTTTTAAACATAAAAAATTACATATGCATGTGTTTTTAAAAACAATCATATGGTGAGAGAGAAAAAAAGAGAAATGAAGATGAGAGAGGCCTCTTATTTTCATCATAGGTCTACCTCAACTATGAGAGACCAAATTAGAAAAAATTAAATCCATAAAGTCACATTTTAGTTTTTTAATGAATTGATAAATTCCTCTGTATTCCTACATACAGTATTTGGTCACCTACAAACAAGCAGGTCTCTCACAGACCTGTAACGTCTTATATAAAAGTGTAATTACTGCTGGTTGTATCTGAAAAGTGCATTCTGTCATCCTTTTCTCTTTCGCTAGAAATCAACAAGTAGTAATTACATTGCATGAACTCCTGCGCTTTGACAAGAAAACAGACGTGGTTAAGACGTGGCTCATTGAACATACACCTTGAGAAAAGCAGATAAAGCCAATAAACGACATCTGCGATCTCATTTGTGCAGCATCTGAGGCCTTCTTTGTGCTGTTATGAACTTTACATCATCGCAACTGCGCTACATTTAAGTCGGAGCATAAAAAACGATGTTCAGAAATGTTCTGCTTGAAGGAAAACTGTTCAAAGCATTTTTTGATAGAAGCAATAAATCACATGACTGGTACTCTACAGTGCCACAGCTCCGCGACTCATGGGCTCCGCTGCTGCACGCGTCCTCAGAAAGCTGTCAAAACAACTACGAGAGCCCTCCATCACATCACTAATGCATTCCCAAAGAGTTCAGTGAAGTCGGAGCTGATATTTCGGTTAATGTGGCATAAAGACATCGCAGTTAAATGTCTGTCGTGTCACACAAGACAGCTTTGATTCTGTAAGTCAACATGGCCTCATCAGTGGAACACCTACACAAGCATCAGACACTTTCTGTGCTCGGCGCAAGGGAGAAACAGCATGTCAGGAGCAATTCGCCTCTCAGCATTTCCACCAGCTTTCCTGCATGCAGCCGTCAGAGACTGATCTTTGCCTCCTCAGCTATCCAGAGGAGAAAGATCGCGAGCGAGAGAGATAAATAGTGAATGAATGTTGAAAAAAAGACACACTGACTTATTTAAAACGGAGTGCAAGAAGTTGTGCACCTCCAGAATTCTTCCGGCTGTTCTGCGCTGCAACCGTTGCCTACGACTTCCTAAAGAAACTCCACGAAGCCATGTCTCAAGGAAATAGGGTTCTATTCAAGACTGTTTCTTGTTTCGTGAAGGTGGTGTGAAATGTGCAGTGCGCAGTGAAAACAGCTGCTCATAATCGGAGCATCAAAGTTGAACAAATCTAAACTTTAGTATGTATGCGCTCAGATGTAGACCTTCAACACACCTTTATTTTCATACATATAGATGTAGCTCAAGCCATACCTATATTCACTTTTTGTTTTTTTAACATTTTCATGTATGCCAAAAAAATCCAACCTGAAGAAAACTGCACTAATACTTTCTTAAAAAACAGTCAAGAGACCTTAA
This sequence comes from Enteromius treurensis, assembly GCA_032275025.1. Classification (NCBI taxonomy): domain Eukaryota; kingdom Metazoa; phylum Chordata; class Actinopteri; order Cypriniformes; family Cyprinidae; genus Enteromius; species Enteromius treurensis. The sequence continues at coordinate 3,231,257 of JAUCMU010000097.1, read as the reverse complement.
AGGAGGGATGCAATCATTTTATTACCATTGAATATTAGATTCGTAGTCGTCTATGTAATTAAATATGTAATATGTTTATTTATCAATTAAATAAATCGTGCTTAATTAACGCGCTACACCGAAAGACATATAGACTATAATAGACATGAGATTAATAAAACCCTGTTCACATCAAATCTGATGTATCATATATATATACTACCATTTACCATAAGTTATATTTCTCATTTAATATAACTATAGCTTATAAATCATTTACAAGTTTCTTGCTTTAACATTTTAACACAAACATTGTTTGTATCTCTTCAGAAAGCCCAAAGAAATCTAGACCCCCTTTAGAAGTTTAACAGGTTCTACAGCTAATATCTTCCTTATTAAAGAGAGGTCAGTCAGCTAGTGTAATAGACTCACGCATCTGGCAGTAGGCTTTGTATGGAAATACCCATCTGCATTATTGAACCGCCAGGACGCCGTGAGCTCCATTACGGTCAAATAAATCATCGCCTCGCAACATGTGATAAAATTACACTAAGTGGAAATGTGTTTTTATGCTATTTAAGGGATTTTCTGCTGGATGTGCACTAACTGCCATTGCTTCGGTGCAAGCCACTTCGCCAGAATCAATGAGTCTGCGGGAATATTCCCACCCAAGCAGCCCGCAAACTGGAAATCAAGCCAATATACTGAAGCTGACGGCCAAAACCGAGAGAGGGAGAGAGATTTGTAACAGCACTTCAGAAATATTTATCCGTGCTCGGAGGGCACAGAGGCTGTGGATTTATGTGTATATGGTGAGCCGTTTCTGCACACGCTCAGATCGGTGGGATAAATCACTACGTTAGTGAGCAGAGTTAAATTGCATTGATTTAGCAGAGTGTTCGACTCTGTGCTGGCAGTACATAAGTATGAGACACAAAATAAGCACTTTTTGGCAGTTTGCATGCTTCTCAAGGGGTTAAAAAGGACTGGCTGTCAACTGACTGGATAATTAACTGTTTGATATGCCGATGAAATAATCAACTTAATCAGATAATTGCATGCATCAGTATTTGCCCAGAAAAGCATCTTTATGATTAGAAGCTGGGCATTAAAGTACAGAAAAAAACATACACAAAGTTGTTTATTGCTTTCCAATGTTTGAAGCAAGAGCAGTTACAGTAAATGACATCCGTATTGCAAGATGTGTATTATTTTTTTAGATCTACACACATACACACAACTGGCTTTTGTTTTGTTTTTCACTGAATATCTATACATCTATCACTGGTCTTAATTTATGTATAGAAATGAATAATACTGCAGTTAACTAGCATCAAATTGACAGCCCTAATTGTAAGGTTTTTGTTCCCTTTGTGCAAATCATAAAAGGTTGATGTGATTATGACAAATAATAATTAATGGTGAACAAAATATCAACCAGGTCAATATACTAGCCAATAGTTGTATTTGGCTGATAAATGTTTCTGTTTGGTCAGCGTGTCAGATGAGCCTTTATTCTGACAAGACACAGGACTTTTACTTTTTGAACATCATGTGATTTCACATATGTCAGTCTAAATATAATATTTTATTAATATGCACCCAAATGTTTCATGCCAATTACAATATTCCAATAAAGTAAATAAATAAATAATCAAGTAATAAAAAACACAATGCAAATCCTTTGTGGCTTAACAATACAAACTACTTATAAAGTAAAACAGATGTGTTTGTTTGTAGTATCATGTCTTGTGTATGGAAGACAAAATTAGCGATGATATTTTGGCCTCTGTTTCAAGGATCTATTCCATTTTTTCCTGTTCAGCTGAAAATGAAACTTGCCGAACATGAATTCTGTGCCAAACATATGGAGTCGGTGTGAATGAACTTTCAGAACAGCAGCGAGAAGTGAATGTTGTTCAGGTCTCCGAGGTTGCCCTCATTAGTAAATCAAGCTGCTCAGAAGACAGCACAGAGGAGTTCTGTCTGTTCCTCTCTCTTTCTCTCTACCTGCACCTCTCTGTGTAAGTGACCAAGCAGGAGGCTGCTTGTTCCAAGTCATTAAAACGCATCCACAGACCCAAGAAGACCCAGGGTTTTGGCTCATTACTTCGATTCCCCATGGAGCTCTGCAGGAGAATCTCCATCTTAAAACACTACCTCTATTCGGCGCAGCGCCCTGACTCTCCCCGTCTCATTTGCCGATTCCACTGAATCAGCTCCTCTAGTTACTGCAACAGCCTGACTCTCAGCCTCACACAGGAGCTTTGATTTAACCTCCAGCCCCTGATACCCTGAACTGAAAGTCAGCTCCATCCACCGATTTACCAACATCATGTCAAAAGCAGAATCTGTGTAGGATAACAGGTAAGAGCCGGGGCGTCAAACTCAGTCCTGCGGAGCTTAGTTCCAACCCTGCTCTTACACATATACAATCTTGATTTCAAATAAGCTTGAAGGACATGATTAGCTGGATCAGGTGTGTCGAGCTAAGCTTTGCAGCACTGCAGCCCACCAGGAACTGAGCTTGACACTCATGGGTTACTCTAACTAGAACTAACTTATAACCAATATGGACACAGTACTTCGGCACAGATTAAATGACAGAACAACAGATCGACTGAACAATACACAGAATGAGAGACAACGATAGAATTATTCAATTGATAGAATGGGAGAATAAAGTACAGAACTAAGACAGACAGACATTAAAAATAAGCATGATTCCAAAAAAACGACTTGATATCTTAATAAAAGATTACATCCAAGAAGCTACTTATTTTATGAAAACATTAAAAGTATTTTCAAGAACGCTAATCCGTTTACAGCAGAAATCACTTCAAGACTAGCCTATCAACCACTTTGAGCCCGATGAAACGTGAGGATTCCCAAACTGCCAATTGAATATGTTTAATAAACTCCACTCATCTTTTTAATAAACGGCAAGGTGTCATTTACGGCAGCAGAACCAGATGGACCATTAACTACACGCAGCTGATGGCTCCGGTGGGACAGGCCTTGTTACCATCACATCTCCAACACCAGATTGATTCTTACATTCACATGGCTCTTTACTCTTCATTTACATCTTTATATCCGGATATAAAAACCTTGAAGACTACATGGAAGCAAATTGGAAGTTATTTTAAAGTCCGAATTAGACACAAGGACCATAACTGTCCTGATCTGCACATTTTGAGTAGATTTTTAAAATAGGGAACGCTTGTTCACAAATATTAACTATGACTTTTCCCTCAATACCTTCCTAATGTTCTGCTCATTTAAAGTTATGGTAAGGTACGGTTGTTAAGTTTAAGTATTGAGTAGTAACCTGGTCTCATAAAAATACGTACCTCGGTGCACTTTTTGCACAACACCTTTATTTTTGTACCTTACTGCACGTTTCAAAAGAGAAATGTCCACTGAGTGGCGCTGAAACACAGGTTTACTACGTGAACCATTGCATATTTTTATTACGTTGCGTTTTTATTATGTTGCTTCAGGTACATATCGTGACGGTTCACAAATCAAATATCTGGGGATTGTTGCTTAAAGTTAATGCTCTTTCATGCTGGAAATATGGCCTACACCAAATCCAACCCTAAACCTACCCGAGAGTGTTAACAAAATAACACTCTAAACTGATATCAGAAGGCATTTGTTGATGCAACCATGCCATTACTACTTCCTTTTACACAGATTTGATCCATTTTAACAGACCATGGATGCATGGGATGCAGTGGGCAGCTAATGCTGCAGGACCCTACATCCCTTGCCGGACCTGGGACTCAAACCTGCGACCTACAGGTTACATAGAATAAGGTCATGTAGGATAAGGTACATTTATGTGCTTAAGTATTACTAATAAATGGCTAAAATTCTAGTAATGTGCAAGCTAATAAGCACCTACTTTGAGAGACTCTAATATAAAGCGTTTCTTCTTCTCTGCCACATTCAGCTCAGGTCTTGAAACCTCTACTAATTACGCTTCTTACATAAATGCACTGTTGCTTTAAGAAGAATCAGAGCACTGGGCAAATTTAGCCCATGCTTGGCTTGAGCTGAACAGCCCAGTGTGGCGTCCTCCGGTGACTCGATAACTGCTTCCTGCTGCACTGCGCTTGCTTCCTGCTGTGAGGTTCTTGAGAGTGAAGACTGACTGAGCTCAGACGAAAATGACAGTGACACTGCAAAACAATCTGGCCTAAAAAAACAAGGTCAGATTTTAGGGCTATTACTGTCAAACTGCCTAAGCCTTATATAACTGCACTCTTCCTCAGTGAAACCCACGATCTGGTGTTCGGAGACTCATTTCTCCTGAACCCACCACGGGGTTAGTCTTCATCCGTGAGGACTGTCACTTAACTACAGCTGTAAACTATACAGGGACTATACTGTCACATTACTATAACAGCAAAGGTTATTATTAATTCAATTAAAATGCTAATCGAGTTGCATTTAAGCATTTAAATTGAACAAAAAGTTGTATATTTAATGACAGAATTATCTTCCTACTTGTTTTTTTGTTGTTGTTGTTGAAATAAAAACATTTACACAGTAGCTGTCATAGAAACTAGTTCTCATGACACATTCATTTAAAATAGGGCTGCACGATATTGGAAAAATATGCGATATTGTTGTTGAATAATGCGATAACAATATTTTTTTGCGATATAACATTTCCCTAATTCAGGCTAAAAAGAAACTAAATATTTTAAACATTTTTTTTTTTATAAAAATAAAACAAATTGGTCTAGCCAATAGCATTATATCACCAGGCAGGTATACAGAGAGTAAAGGCCCATCTGATTTGTGTGTCCAAAGTCTCTGTTAGCCTAAAACAACACACGTAGCAACGTTGCTTTAATTGTGTTTTTCTATTTTAAAGAAAACAAGTAGAATCAGCTGTATTAGTTGCAACACTGATTGAGTGATTGCATCACCCATAATACATTTCAGAAAGACAGCATGGCTAGCTTGATCCATGCATTGTATATTTCAACACAAAACAACAATTGATTCATTCTATTTGAACTGGGGCACATGCACCTGTCACGTCATATTAAATGGTATTTATGACAAAAAAAAAGGCCATAATCTGGAACTCCACACTTTGCACAACCCTTACTGTGATTTTTTGGATATAATGTTTACTTCATGTATAAACAGAAAACTGAAAGATTAATTTAAGAATCACTATTAGTTCATCAGCGACGGTAGTGGCTCAATTTCTTCTGACTAAATCTATAGAACTTCAAGAATGAACAAAAAACCAGAAGGATGATGCACAACAGCTTCATGTTTCCACAAATCCTCATGTAGAGCTGCTATTCATTTGCAAAATGTGAAACACACACACACACACACACACACACACACACACACACACACACACACACACACACACACACACACACACACAC
>JAUCMU010000097.1:3211851-3225755 GCA_032275025.1 Enteromius treurensis | reverse complement strand
ACACACACACACACACACACACACACACACACACACACACACACACACACACACACACACACACACACACACACACGTTCCACTTGACATGTGCAAAAGCCTGGGTGCCTTTCCAGTTTGTTGACAAGTGTCATATTTTGGAAGGTCTGAGAACATATTTGACTAATTATGCCTGCTGATGAGAAATCTCTGACTTATGACTCATCTCTTGGAGTGTTTTGCCGAAACTCGCTCATCTATGGACTCATCTAACAAGCTGTGTGAAGATCGCCGTCTTTCAACAAATCAGACCTAGAACAAATTATTACAATTCTTTCCAGTCCGTGTAATGAGTGGGGCAGGGCTGAGAGCTGTTAGAAAAATGCATTCTGATTGAACTTGATTACATAAAGCCAATTCAGTGTAGCAGTGTTTAAAACTAACTGGGTCACAAACACACACGACAATGATTGTCCTCATTTGTAAAAGTATGCTAAACGATTTTATGCAAATGTACATATACAATTTTAATCCATTTTGATTACACCGTTTTAATGTTCATAGCATAAATAAACCTGAAACAGACGATACAGTGCAGAAATTGTACCTGTTTCTTACCAGTACCATAACTTATCCTGTAGAAGAGAGGGAAGTCGTTCAGCATTCAGTATTACAAATCAAACTCAATCATGCTACATACATCCTCCTCTGATGTGTTACTGTCAGATATACACTATTTTTATTCATTGTTTTAGCTAATAATAGCTTACCCCTTCAATTAATCATGACAGTAACACATGTATTACAAGGTAAAACAAGTGCAACAAGCCCTTTGGTTGAGTGGCACATTGTGTGTGTCTCTCTCTCTAAGAGAAGGGCTCCTTGGGACAAATCTTCACATCAGGAAACCTCGGCCATCCATATCCCTCTCATATCTTCCATAGCGTTCTCTGTGGAAATTTCACCTTTGACCTCTTCTCTCGCTGTGCCTGCGTACAATTTATTCATACAGGAGCTCAACTCTTCTCAAGGGAGAACGGAAACTCCCATTCCTCCCACATCTTCAACCTCCAAACCGAACGGCTTCTCTCATACAACAGTCAAAAATGAAATTGTCCACCTAAAACATCGGCATGTTGGAATATTGTGATCAGTGATCACCGACAGCGTGCAGTGGCACCCCGGGGTGCAGTGAAAACCAAGACAGCCTGCCATTTATCGTTATTACATCTGAACGTATGCCAACGTCAATCTCATAAAGAAAGGGCCGTTTCATTTGTAAATTATGAATCTTGGATGATCACTTGCTGGGCTGCAACGGTGTAATATCCAGCGGCTGTCAGAAGCGGATGTTTAGTATGTATCTAAGAAGGTGACCTGCTGATGTTCGTGACTGAATTCGGCTGCACACTAAACTCACACTGAACCTAGTGTTGCAGCCTTTGAAATAAATCCACTGAAACAGTTTGACAAATTAAACATATAGCTATGTATTGTGTTACTCAGAGAGGTAGTAAAAACACTCAAAAACCAATAAACAGTCGTTATCAAAATTTTGATCTGATTTATTCAACTAAATGTTTTTTGAAGATCAACAATGATGCAAAGGTAAAATGTCTAAACTTAAAAACAGGAGCAATTAAAAAAGATATATATATTATTAGGCCTGTTTAATATTATCAGATTAATATTATGCAAGCCTACCATTTATGATTAACTGAAAAAATGTTAAATAATTATAATCAACCATAATCATCATATTAATAAACAAACTATAGTCTAAAATCAATAAGTGCTGATTTATTGCACATAATTAGTAATCAACTGTTTTTTAAATAACAAATACAATGCAGATATTAACTAAATACAACTCAATTAGACCATTGAGATTACACAAACTTGCCTGAATTAAAAGAATATGTACACAACAATTCTCTTAAAAGTCATAAATAATAATAAAAAGGAAAACACTTCTACCCTAGTCTAACGGTCAAATCTGAACAAGAAAACCAGGTCCCAAATCTGTGAGAGGACAAACAAAATAAATACATGTTTGGTAGCACAACTCCAAAAGGTGACACAATAAATGAATTAAATCTGGGTTTAAGTCCTATCTTTCCAGTTTGAGAAAATGCTAGAAATTGGATAATGGATGCTTTGTTAACGACTCTGAAATTACATGTCGGTGCAAGCAAATAACAGGAACGACGGCGCACCACATGCTGAAAAGACCAGCACACCTGATGAGTGTTTTCTATTCGCTCAAAGCAGGCAATTATGAATAAGTCTAAGTGTCACAGCAGAAAATGAGTGGGCCTCTCTACATGAGAAGGGGCCTTTGTTTAATTGTAAGCAGGAGTGAGACGAGGTGAGAGAGAGAGAAACGGGAGCGAGCAAGACGGGAAAGAGAGATGAGAGAGCTGTAAGGTTAAGGGCTATCTATTATGCATGACAGAAAGCTCTTGGCAATGCGCCTCTGTAGGAGGACCTGTGGAGATTGAGTCACAGCGAGAGAAGCAGGCCAGAGGCCAAATCCCTCCAGCACGAGAGATCATCAGAACCTGTGCTCACCATTACACCTGACTGACACCACGGCAGGAGAGGAAATTACACTATGAATGGCAAACAAGCAGAATCTGGAGAGCAGAAGGGCCCACTGCTGATTTAGCGCAGACTTGGGCTGGGGGAGGCTGACCAAACAAAACACACCTTCAAAAATGAAATGAACTATGCTTGTTTTAAACCAGCAACAGCAAGCAGGAATTCATGGTTCTCAGATGTAAAAGTGTTTTTAATATTTACACAGGACAAACAAACTGAAGAAAATGAAGCCTATGAACAAAAATAATAATATCGGTGATCTCTAAAAAGAAAAAAATTAAATGTTACTACAAGTGTGGTATTTCTAAATTATACTACACAAGATAATATTGTAAATAATACAGTAATTATCTGGTTCACACTTTTTTGTAGTTTAACGCTGGTTGACAGCCATCATAAAAAATATATAAATAAATATTTATTTGTATCATTTTTCCTTTATAATTGAGATAACCAATATCCAAGATTATAGAGATGAGCCTAAACCAGGATCAGGTCGGAATTCAAAGAGGACATTTAAGCCATTTTGATAAACATGCCTTAGATAAAAGCATTACTGGTGTGCATTTTAGGACCAAAACAAGGCACAGATGTGTTTTAAGATAAGCTTCTTTCAGTTCAAACCTCTAGGACCATGCCTTGTCTGTGAAATCAGGGGAATACTGTTATTGTGAATTCATCTGGCCGTAACATATCATGACACATTTTTACATTTGAAATTACATTACATTAATACCAAAAACATGTGAATAAAGGTGAAAAGTAAGAATAAATAATTATACTGACAGTCCTAACACAATAATAGAAAAAGAGCCCCTCGTTAGCATGCAGTCCGCTAAGACAGCAACGGAGTGACTAAAGCAAAGTTTCAACATAAAACAACAAGAAAGGCTGTGGTAATATTATTAAAAACTAATAGAAGACTTAATGAAATACAGCCGGAAGACATGAAGAAATACTGGACTGTTCAAGGCTACCAATAAACTTAAACATGCTTCGGACGGCCTGGCTTCTCTCAAGAGCTACTGAGGTGTGTGCGTGTGTCTGTGCGCTTTAATAAGAAGCAATCCATTCACTTCCTGCAGGGAGACGTGTTTATACAGCTCCTGCGTTTGGTGAGGAAGCAGAGAAAACTGATTAGCTCCGTAGCAGGCACGCACAGCGCTTTCAGCTACTGGCAAAAGAGCAAAAAGGTGAAACAAACTCTCTTGTGAGACATTGTGCATATGTGTAGGATGAAGCTGACAACATAATAAACCATCTGAGAGAATCGCTTTTCTCAGATGCTTCATTTACCCAGCATGCACTTCACCCTTCTGCTCTTCCCTGCCTGACAAAAGGCGCATTTGCAGGATTGGATTTGTCTCTGAATCCTAAGTTCAGATCTGGCCTGCGTTGTGTCCAGCCTCTCTGCAGTAATTCTCTGTCACTTTTTTCAACGAACCAGTCAAATCGTTGTCTACGGGGTAGGGATGATGTCGTTTTGTCAGTCAACTTAACAGCCAGTAAGATGTTTTTCCACTGGCAACACAACATTTAGCCAATTTTTTGAGACACTTATTGGCAACTGGCTTTTTCAAGACATTTAAAAAAAGAAAAAAAGAAAAGGTTTTAGGATTCATTCCTGCAGCAATATACACTTCAGGCAATACTGATAGTCAATTCAAAATGACATCTTTAAAAGCCAAAAGTTCGGTTTAAACATACTTACACAGGGAAAAAATGCATGCATATAGATTTACATTTATAAAAAAAGTCAACATTTAAAATATATACGTGTGTGCATTTACATAAATTTACACAGTACACTCATAGGCCCGGTTTCACAGACAGGGCTTGAAAGCCCAAACCAAGATTAAGCCATAGTTCAATTAGGACATTTAAGTAATTTTTTATTAACATGCCTTAGAAAAAAGTATTATTGGTATGCATCTTAAGACAAAACAAAGGCATTGAGTTCATTTCATTTAAAACAGCTCAGATTTACATTTGAGTCTAGGATTAGGCTTAAGCCTTGTCTGTGAAACCGGGGGATAGAGTTTATATTATCTAAACTTTTCCAAACTAATGTTTGAAACTATACAGCGATTTAAGACATTTATTACATTATTAGAAGTTAAAATGAACAGGAAAGTTCAAAATAGTATATATTAGCATTCATTGGTAACATTTGTGTGTTAAAATGGACAAAATATATATATACATTGCATTGAAATGTATTTCTGCACATTGACCTTAATTCTTGTTATTAGCCAATACTGGCCTACTTGCCTGCTTTTATTAGCTGACGTGAATTATTGGATGGTATAATCAATGCATCCCTAACCAAAATCCCTGTTTACAGCCATTTCAAACTGTCATTTGTGTGTGGTCTTTTCATAATGTCAAAGCTCTCAAAGCGGCTTTACAGAAAATGGTGTCTTAATGTCCCCAAATTCAAATGCAACTGTGGTAAAGGGAGAAAACATACACACTGAGAAGATTTATGACTGTGCCAAACCCAAACATACATATATATATATTTCGTTTCTGCTCCCAGTGAATAGATGCACTGATTATGAAGAGGGGAAGTATGTGCACCTGAAAGAAGAAGAACAAATTATATCTTTCCAAAAGCCTAAAAGAGCCCCTCTACTCGACTTTCCCTGCTTCTGTCCTTCCCGAATGACCCTGATGAAATGATCACTCCCAATAATCAAGAGAAACTCTGGACGGCAGTGGTTCTTCAGGGAGCCACTTAACCACAGGCTAGCGCTGGTAATTAACTCCAGCCGGCAGGACGGGAAAGATCTGTGCCACCTGCAGGAGAACGTGTACTCAGGAAAAGAACGAGGTCAAGAAACGAGGGGGATTTCAAAGGACGAGTGTGAGCCTGACCCTTAAAACTTGCTTGTTTGATTAACACCGTGCCCCAGCTCTTCATTTACAAGGCACGCATGCTTGCTTGAACGCCGAAGCATAGATTTAAACTTAATAATGACACTGGATAGCTTAGATAATCATTTAATTGTCAAACTCTGCGGTCTATTATTCTAAGAGCGTAGTAATTAAATGGATTAATTGGCCCAAGTACGACGGTAGCATAATGAGACTGCTGATCAGTGCACGGACTTGCTGAAGTGCTTTAGTTACACTCCTGTTCATTGTTTGCTGATGAAGAGTTACGTAAGATCTTCAAGCCCACATTAATACAAGTTGGTGGCTTAAAGTAATATCAAAATAAAAGTATTTCTAGAAATAATGGTTCATGTTGCATTTGTATATCATCACACCATTTCCAATATTACCTTTCATGTAGTGTGTAATGTAGCTGTATGTGAAAGCGCACAATCAATTAAGTTATTGTCTCTGAAAATATAGAAACGACTCTGTATAGCCTAAACTTGTCTTTAGCAATCGAATCCCACTTCCGTTATGGCTACACGTCACTGGGTAACACGTATGCATAATTCCCGCCTATGTTCCGACCAATCAGAGCAGAGTAGGCTCACAAAAAAGGAGGGATTTAGAGACACTGAATCTTAAAACTGCTTCGAATGAATCATTTGAGAATCGCTGGAAAAATAGGTGAAATTAAACAAATATTTGGTGAAAACAAAAGCGTTTTTTCACATTGCATGCATGTAGACCTACTGTTAAACACTATTAGGAGCATTGAAAATGGCATAATAGGGGCGCTTTCGCATATATGAGCTAATGACACTGCAAACAACATGCCGAAAACTAAAGCAGTCCTCCTGTTTATGCCACTTATCAGTCTGACAGTGTTTTCTCTCGATAAGTTATTTCTGTATTATAAACTCATCCATCAACAACAGACTGAGAGAGAGTGACAGCAAGAGAGAGAGAGAGAGAGAGAGAGAGAGAGAGAGAGAGCTGTATAGTACTGGCACCAAACCCAGTGTGTCCTGCCAGCAACTACAGCTGCTAAACAGACAGACGACAACAAATACACAGTTAAAATACGACAAAGTACGAAATAAAATACTCATCTACACCGGCAGCCAGACTTTTAGCCTCATTAAAACAGCTTTAAATGTAATAATATAATCATTGAGCATTTTTTAAAACCGTCAGCAGATCATAAGAGCACATACTCCAACTGTATGGAGAACACAGGCCCTAGATCTCAAATCTCCATCTTTTACAGTATTATATAGAAAGAATACACACACACACACACACACTTTTTTAATCCTTTTATTCAGTAAGGGCTCATTGGATTGATCTAAAGTGACAGAAACATTTTCAGCGTATTAGAAAGAAATTGGAGTAATGACTGCTGAAAACTCACAGGGGAAAACTACATTTAAATTATAGTCAATGAGATATAATAAAAATCAAGAGTCTTTTTAATAATATTTCAAAATTACATAGAGGCTTGATGCAAATAAATAAAAATGAGTGCAAACATAATCATATCAATTTTTATTTAGGCTATAAACACAACTTTTACTGTATATTCAGGAACAAACGAACACAGCAGGTGTTTTTTTTTTGTTTTTTTTTTAAATCAACTGCCATTGTTTGTTATTTTAAATGACCTGTGCTTTGCTCGTTTGGAAGTTGCTTTAGATACGAGCATCTGCAAAGGGGCTGTGACAAATGGAGAAAGAAAAAAAAAAAAAAGTGCCTCTCTGCTCCATAAATCAGATCAGCATGCTGCCGGTGATTTGTGTTTACCCGCGTGTGTGTCCCCAACAAAAATGAACATCAATATCAGCAGCAGCGTTCCCCACGCCATGAATGGAACATGACAGGCCAACAGGAAATTGCTTTATTATTAATTCAGCGTCTTGTATAAAAACTGTCCTCTAGCCTGCACATAAGGTGATCACTGGGGATGGAGCGAGTACATTAATCAACTCCTTAATGAATAAAACATGAGCCATAATGCTTTAAACGATTCCAAATCGCCTTTTCATATCCTCCAATAGTGATTTGAGGATCAGGTTAATGGCAGAGGAAATGATATCATAACCAGCTTTAATATTCACAGAGTAAAGGAGCTCTGGAAATGACTTCTAATCACTCTGCGTCATGTTGTGACTTTCTACCAACATACAATATTTAATAAGCAATTACATAACACGTTGTGCAACTAATACAAAAGCATACATTGTAACTACGCAGGCACACAGATATTAAAATTCATCTTCAAGTCATACCATGATCTTTTATGGTATATATATATATGTGCACACAGTAATGCAGTATTCATTAGAAATGTACCATTTTTGCATGCATGTACCATGGTACTGTTTTTGTGGGAATACGACATGCATCAAGGTAACATTATCATTATCATGTTATATGAACATTTACTAGAGTATTCCCATGATTTTATGGACATATACCATAATAATATCCTGATTTAATATCATAGTAATACCAATGCATTCTATGCAAACCCCATATTGCACAGTAATTATAATACTATGGTACTCTAAAATAAAACACTGCACTGAAATTCAATTTTCAAGAATGCCATTTTACTACCATGTTACACAGCCCAAAAAATATTTTTCATACCTAAAAAAAAAAAAATGTAAAAAAAAAAAAAATTATTTTCATAAGAAGCATTTTCAAATTAAATCCAAAAATAACTGCAAGTGTTGAGAAAGTGAGCATCATTTGTAAAACCCTATAATTACCCTGCGGTCTTCTAATCACACGTGAAAACATGATAGAAGTACAGTACACCTTCAAACAACATGTCAGTATCAAAAAAATCAATAAATAAAAGGCCAGTGCCATGATATTTTTCATACTTTTTATTTTGCAAGAAGCGTCCTCAAAAATGCAAAAACTATTTCAAGCAATCAAAATATTAACTGTGCAAACATAACAAACAAAGAGTGTTGAGAATGAGGTCAAGAAAGTGAGGCATCATTTCCTGCAGCGCTATAATTACCCAGCCGTCCTTGAATCGCACACACTCATCTCAGCAGCATCCAAAAGGAACAGCATTCGGGTTCATCTAATTCAATTACATCCATGTCAGGCAGAGGCTCCTGTAAGATTCTGGTTGTCGTGGTGACTGAGATGGTACTTAAACGTGATTAATTAGTTGCTTCTCCTCCAATTACCAGGCAGGAAGTCTCTCCGTCGACAAGCTGTCATGGAGGGAGATTGAACGAGAGAAAAACACACGCAGTCGACTTGGTTTTCCTCTGTTTTTTCAACCACTATTCTTGTTTTCTCACCCTCCTCTTCTGTCAAAGAATGATTGACAGGAACCACCGCTGCCACTGTCAGATTTCAATCCATCACTCAAAACTGCAAAATCAAAAACTCTGTACGCCCAAAACTTTCACAGCATGACAATCTCTGCACTACAGTTTGGGTTGTTTTTTTTTTCATGGAAAATAAGGTATTGAATATTTACTTCTGGTTTGTTGAACTGAAATATACAAGTTATACCTACACTCACAATTGTGCAATTTTGGGAAAAAAACAAAACAAAACAAAGCTATATAATAAACAAATGAAAAAGAGGTATTTTGCAAAACAGAGTTGTTGTTTTTTTATGTTTTTAATTATATCATCATGTTTTTTGTGTTTGTGTTGTGTTAGTGAGCTGTTTTTTTGTTGTTATTTTTAAGCTAGTCAAAATAAATAAATAAAACAACAACAACCGCAGTCTGATTGAGATGAATTAATATGCACAATGAAAATACATGATTTTTGAGAATTGTTAAAAGCTGAGTCTGTTTTTGCAGATGAGCTCTTTAAATAATGAAAAATGTGCAAATAATAAACAACGCTTCTCTGCACAAAATAATCAAGTCTTAATCAAGTGTGCATACAGTAGTTGGTGCAGAAATATCAAAATGTTTATGAAGGAACGTGAATGGATGCGTTGACATTCTTGCCTATTTTGAGTATTTGCAAGAGCACTGACTGATTATTCTCCTGACAGTAACTAGAGATAGTTGGAACGCTCCAGTGGAGCTGCGCCGGTTACACATTCTCATGAGCTGCACTTACAATGACTTACGCATCTCCAAATCGAATCAACGCAACCATTCAGTCCTTTCCAGAAACTCCTTTTCCTCTGAAGATCGGAATCAAAAGCAGATGAAAACCAAGATGCGCAAAGCACAGCTCAGCATTCAGGATGGAGGGGTCAGATAATATCTTCTCTATCAGTCTCTGGCTTGTTTACTCTTTCCATAACAACACAGTGAAGAGGATCACAGCACACTCACAAACCCAAACACACACACCTAAAGCACTTGACAGACTTACAGAATAAATTCCAGGCTGTTTACAACTTCGCCTCTTTCAACAGCCTGTAAAAACGAATTAACTCAAACTAAATTCAAAACATAGGTAGAATAGAAGCCATGTGCAAAGGGGTGAATGCTCTGAATGCATGATACAAGTTAAGAATTCACGCTTCACAATTACATTGTCAATTTCTATTCTGTTCATACTGTAAACTTGCTTTCCATTCATTTTTATGACCTGATCAGCAACCTGAAAGGTTTCTGTGCTAACCAGCTGCATCCTTCTACTCCTTTAATTCCTGCACAGGGTTTTGTTGTTCCTCTAATCTCTCTGTGTTTGTGCTCTTTCCGTGGTAAGCTCCGGCTAAAAGGATAGTAATATCCTGACTGAAGCTGGCCTTCACCTCCCCGAGCCTGCAATATTTATGACATGAGAGAGTTATCCACTGCCAGGGATGCAATAACTTGAAGAATATATGACAGGGTGAGAGTGCCTGCTAAGGGTCTCTGAAAGCTTTACAGCAGAAATTAGGGTCAGCGTCGTAATAAGGATCCTGGACTCTGTAAACCTGTTTCAAGCTGAGGGTGACATGGGATAAATACGACACAAGAGTGCAATAATGGGAGAAGAGAACCTTTACACTAGTGCATTTTTCTTACAATAGCCTTATCATTCTTTCCCCTCTGATATTTTTGTGTACTTAAACTTTATAAGGTGTAAAACATTTGTCTTTTAATGAATGAAGATTTCATTTTATTGTTGGAAAATAAAGGGGATTTTATATTACTGTTTAAAACACTAAAGAAATACTGTTTTGATAATGTTTGTAGTCTCCTATTATGTACGTACAAATGAACAATAGTAATATATTTCCGCTGCCATGTCAAAAAAAGAACTTTTATTTGGACGGCTTGCCATGAATAGCTTTACAGTTCTGTGTGTACATGATATGACGACAGATTTGCTCAAATCAAACGCTCAAATGCTCTTGAAGTAACCCTCTGAGCAGTTCAGGAGATGTTCTTCATGTAGCCTACTGTATTTATGTCCTCATTTAGTGAGATGCAAGACGCTAATATCAGCGGAAGCATGATCAGTGTGCTAGTAAACAAAACCATACATTAACACAGAGACACGCACAATTCATTTTCTTTTTCGCAGTTAAATATTGACAAATACCATTGAAAGCAGGAGTGTGCTCACGTGTGTGTGCTGCACGCACGTTTATGTGTGTGTGTGGCGGAATTGCGCCGTGTACGATACAGAAATGACATGCAGTCGTGTAAATGATATAAATAACAAAGCTATTTTACACACTTCTGGTCAAACACAATGGCTAGTGCTGCAGTCTTATTGGCTCACTGACGTTGAGGAGATTAACCCCTTTAGGTATCGAAATTGGGAACCGAACAACAAGGTGTTTTTCGACACTCTGTTGTATAGAGGTAATTCGGTCGCTGCCTAAAGCCCTACATGCAACCATGCTAACATGAACAACAGCGCTACAACCAGCATATGGTCCCCTAGCTAGTTTGGTGTTGCCTGCAAAAGTCGTTCTCAGTTTAACCAGTAGGACTTTTTTAGTAAACCAGCCTTGCCTGTTTGGTTTGGGAACTTAATAAAGACTTTGTTGGTTCACCAGCTGGACTGTTATAGTTATATACATTTGTAATGTTTATTTGTCTTTTTTTAAAACGGAAGTCAGTGTGACCTAACTCAAACTCAAACTAACCGGTATAATGAAAACTCCATCAAACCAAACAATAATAATAATAATAATAATGGAATTAATAATTTTTTTTTTTTTAATAATGAATATTCTAAAAACAATATTAATTTATAAAATTACACATAGTGCTATATTTTTAAACATTTATCTACATTACTTCAATAAAATCACTATTCTAAAGAAAAATTATGAATTTAAAAACCTTAATTTATGCAATAAAAATGAATCTTTTTAATTGTGAAAATGAGTACGAATATATAAGTATTTTTAAATTAAAAAGAACGTTTAAAAAAATATTCATTTATATAAATAAAATAAACTGGTCATTTTTAAACATAATAATTCGCTAATGAATACACAGAAAAAAATAGTTTTATTGCTAAAAGACTTACCGCTACAAATCAAACAGCAACAGTTATTGACTAGCCAATGACCTGCTGAATATTTGCTGCCTGGAGCTGCACATTTCGGTCAAACTCGTCTTCAACAGTTTCTCAAAACACAAGCTGATTTCACTGGCAGTGCTTCAGCAATGAGAGCCATGTAACCTATAGGCAGTAAACCTCAGGGCTAATTCCTGTCATTACTGAATACTGACAGCATGCCGCCACACAAACCACTCCAGTTCCTGAGAGAGAGAGAGGGAAATGAATGAACAAGGATTTATAGCAGCCATCATTCTGCTGCAGCTATGTTTCCTGTTCTGTTCAGCGAGCGGAAAGCGAGACTGGTAGTAGCTTCCTGTGTGTGGGGTGCTGGATTCCAGGAAACGATTAGGTGGGGGCTAAATAAGCCTGTTTCTGCCCTGGCAATGATCAACAAGGGCTAATAAAAACCCTCCTCCCTTCTGTGTCTGTCCCTCTTCCTCTACATTTTATTCTCCCTCCAGCTCTCCGACAGTGAATATCCCCCGTAAAGCACTGCCATGTTGAAAAGAACAGCATGGCTGCTCACCAGCATATGTTGCAGTTAGGATGTTGTTTTCCAGCATGGGCGGCTGGCGTTTCTTTACTAGCTAAATCATCAAGATTTGATTAACCCTGTCTAATTGTCACCCCACAAAAATATATACACATCTACGAAACACCTAATCGTGTAACAATAAGGAGAAGGGATGAATTAAGAGACAAAATCTCTATTTATATAAATAAAACAGAAGAAATTTAGAATACGTTTAGACTTAATAAATTCCTAATTTGCTGCTTATTATTATTCAGTCAGTTAGTTAGGGATGTAGAATAATGCATTAATATGTGCTTAATTATCACTAATAAATATTCTAGTAATATGCATGCTAATAAGCAACGAATAGGTGTAACCGTAAAATAAAGTGTTTCCATAAATACTGTCCTCCTTGTGTTTGACTAGTTAAAAATAAATAAATAAATAAACCATTCAGCAATTAATTAAAAGAGAGTTAAAATTGTTTTTTTTTATCTTGAAAATTTATGCATGGATTCCATAAAAAAATATAAAGCAGCAACAATTTTTAACTCTGATAACAATAAGAAGAAATTATTAAAATACACTACAATAAAAAAATCATTGCTTAAACGTTTAATATTTCACCACAGCAATGGTATTACTGCAGCCTTGTTAAAGATAAGAGACTTGTCAACAAATAGATGGATAACAAACAATAAATTATTTATAGCTTTATTGCAGGTGAAGAAGGATGAGTGTTTAACAGATGTTGTTGTATATGAAAGTATTGCCACACTTTACCTGCGATTACTGCTAAGAGTGTGTGTGTGTGTTTCTGCGTGTGTGTTCTGCCTTCATCCTTTCTAAAGTGATCCCTGTTAGCGTCAACATAAATGCTATCTGACATGAAGCGCCTTCTGCAATCAAGGGCATGGCTGAAAGATTCATGAGGTAAGGTTAAATATAGGGAGAGAGAGAGAAAGATCCAGATACAGAGAGAGAAGTTTCTGTGACATGATGAGAATGGAGAAAGAAAGATTTCATTCAGTTTACTGTAGCTCAGAACATAAACTGGCTTTAATACCTTTAAAGCAGAAACCAGGCTTACTCGCACAACACTAAATCACTGTGCTCTGTGGAACAGTAACATGGGTTGTGGTTACATCTTGACTTTATCTTCAAAACTCAAAGAGCCTTTCCTTGGGAATCCAAGTCTCGAACTTGCCGTGGTTAGAGCTACACTCTATAATGTTTGCCTCGTCTTGTCAGGTACTGAGTGTGTGACCATATCTACTGTACTAGCTGTCATTTCCAGCAGCATCTACAGTAATAATATTTCTGTAACTACACACATGTAACAACCCTCAGAATGGTGTGTGTGAGTACACATGTGTAACAGGACTAACAGCACTTTTTGGTAAATAAAGTGTTACACTTT
>JAUCMU010000097.1:3191637-3204188 GCA_032275025.1 Enteromius treurensis | reverse complement strand
GGTTTTATCAGTATAGTATTTATAAATTATAGTAAATAAATACATCTAACATTGGTTATTGTTAGCTAAAACTTAATGATTAAAAGCTTTAGTAAGCTTGCTAATGAATTGAAATACATTTAATTTTTAAAATAATAAAAACACGCCAATATCACAATCGAATGAGCAAATAATAAAATACTATAGAAGCTTATTATATTATTAAATATTAATACACAATCAATTGAAAGCATTTTATTTGCAATGACAATTTTAAACTAACAATTGTACAAAAGATGTAGAATTATTATTTACCAAAAGTCTAGCCAATAGGTATTTGCTATATATTAGTAACTTGCATAAATCTGCTACTTTTCCACAGCTTTGATGTGGTTCATCCAATCAGATTTCAGAGTCTGTTGTACAACATGATCTTAAGTACTCCTCTGAACAAAGCGGACGGACAAGACAAGATAACAGTAGGAGTTCATCACAGGGGCAAAAGGAGGAGCGGGAAGGTAATCAGAACCTCTGTGAAATCCGGTCGGTGCCCAGTACTGCAAACAGCTCGATCTTTCTGGTCTTGCTGGAGATGAACTGAAGCCTGTTTTATTAGACCTGATCTGCAGAGGCTGCAGGGGTGGTTTACCTACAGGCCCAGCGCTCATAACTCCTGTCTGCACGGAGGCTCCTGCTAAAACCTTCAGCGTATCTCTAGAGACTGATTGGGTTTGCTCTCGCAGCTTGTAAAGTTTTATTAGAATTTCGATATAAATCCACAGATGCTCTCGCCGAACGTACCGCAGAGCATCTTCAGTAAACACCTCTAACAATAAAGAACCTGTAATTTCTAAGTCAAATGAATCGATTCTACAAGAGGGAGTGAAACCTTTGAGGCGTGAACTACTGCTGAATCTATAGGTCTATGAAAACAGGTCATTAAAATGGTTGCACTTGGAGGCACTCTGTGTATTCAGACTCCGTACTCCAGCCTAGAAACAGAGAGAGAGGACGGAACCAGGCAGCCAGAGTCATACTGTACAGAAAGAGACACATGAAAAGGAAAAAAAAACAACAACAAAAAACGGACAGTTGAAGGAAACCGAGGGAGAGAGAAGGAATGATTGACAGTTGGCATCTGGCTGAAGGATGTTTTGGGCGACTATGAAGCAGCTGGCGTCTCAACAGAGATGGAATCAACATCATCTACACCCTTAAAACTAAAAGTTCTTTTGTGGCGGATCATTTTTATCTTTATTGTATAGGGGTCTCAAATGATTTATATGGAAATTACATTATAAGACAAATTAACATCAGGTATTACAGCATATCATTTACTACAACTAAAATCATAAAATTAAACATTTTTATTACCTGAAAAAAAAAAAGAACTAAAATAAAACATAACATTATTTTAGTAGAGGCCAAGGCAACCTTTCTAAGAGAAGAACTTGGACAACATAAACAAAACATTTAAAAAAAAAAAAAAATGTATTTATTTATATATAACAAGATATTTAAGTACTAAACTATAAAAAATAAATAAATAAATAATATATATATATATATATATATATATAAAAGACAAAGACACATACAATTACTGAAGCTTTAACAAATTAAAACTTCAATTATAAAAATAATACTGTATAATTAAAAATATTTATAAAAACAAATGTCATTTTAAAAGATCATTTCAGAATAATTTTATTTAAAGACGACAAGTAACTATCAACATATTCAAAGAAATTGAGAAAATAAAAACAAAAATTTTATTTAAAATTTAAAAATGTATTAATTTATTACGTTCATGATTTCAGTCCATTTATTATTGTAAATGGAAATAATAATAATAATAAAAAGAAATGTCACATTACAGAAATGTAATTGGTTGTAAATGCAGTTTTCACGCTGATTTAAATAACCTGAAGTTGTGTATTTCATTGAGCAATTCATTGAGAACATTCCAAGCCATCAAACTTTTACAAAAACAGTGTACAAAAACATCGTCTGCATCAATGCTGGCACGTTTGTTGTCTTAACTTTGTCCAGACAGTATCAATTCCCAGCATGATGTTCAAGAAAAATCACTCTTAACTGTTTTCCTCACACCCTTCACAGCTTTAGCGTCATGCTAACTCCTTCACAATAGGCTTTAGAGAGGCTGTGCAAATCGCAGTGGCTTAGGAGTGCTCCCGAACAATGGCTTCTTGTGTGTGTCGTGAATTCCTACTGCTAGCAGATGGCCAAACTTCTCCCTTTCTTTCTGACAGAACTGTGAGGCTGTGTGAGCCCGCGATAAAGAGAGATGGTCTGTTGTGAACTTGTGTTGACGAATTAAACCAACCATTACGGTTTCAGCCAAGAGACAGCTCTTCTCTGCACTACATTATAAATGTTAAGAATCACAGCACTAGGCACTTCTATAGTAGGTATCGCAGCAGGGCCTAAGGTCTGGGAATAAGACCAAGTCAGTAGCCAGAACCACCTTTTTATATAAGAATGAATACCTTTATTCAGAGAGGATGCGTTAAATCGACAATAAAGTGTTAGTAAAGGCCTTTTTAGACCAAATGCATTTCAAGTTTAACATTTTTAATTACCATAATGTGTGAGAATTCAAAAAGAAATGTTTATGATTCAATGACATTGCATTAAAAATGGTCTAATATGACTAATATGTCAATAAATTGCTGCTCTTTTCAAACAATGCTAAACATAGATTTAGATAACAAGGCTTTTAACTGTATTATATATTTATATATTACTCAGCCTTGGTGAGCATACAGAGCACATCTGTAAATTAAAAATATGTAAACTAGAAGGCAAAAATGAATTTATCTAAAAATATAAATAAATAAACAAGCACTTCTGCTTTTCGACTCTTGTTAATGTGGCATTACAGTAATAGTTCCCACATGGCAGTAAGTATGCTACGAGGATCCTAGCTGATGTCAATTTTGAAAAGGATTGCCTTCTGCACATCGTATGGCAGTAAATCACTTGGCGAGACTGTATTTTTACATGTCAGGCGGTGTAACACACATGCATGTACATAGTGAGTGTTTATGTGTGAGAAAGACAGAAAGCTGGGCTGGATCTTTCAGTGCTCTGCTCAGCAGATGTGAAGCTGCAGGCCAAACCCTCTCCAAGGGCAGGACTCACTCGAAAATAGACCATTTCATCCTCTCTCTGTATTTCAGCTTGACAGGGCTGCTCTTGACGAGTGATACCGGACAGCTCCTCGCCTGATAAATCTGATAACAAATAAATGATGCTCCTTCCAGAATCAAGGATTTACAGTTCTGGCCAAAATACCTCGCAGCTGCTACACTGAACCTGTGGCTTTGCTAGAATTTTGAATGCTTTTCAATACACTTAAGACCATTTTATAAAGCTTAGCAAAGTGTGTGTGCGTGCGTGCGCACAGGCGTTGTGTTTATTGAGCTTCCCTTGAGGGGGGGATTAAAATAGTGAGTGTTAACCTGTCTCTGCGCGCATGTGCATGTACAAGTGTCGCTGAGCGTGAGGTAAATAAGCGTTTACAAACAGCCCGCTGCGGGTCATCGCTTTCTGCATTATCTTACCTTTGGGAAGACATAGTTTTGCACTGACCCATGTAACGTGGAAAGCAGAAATGCACACATCTACCAAGAAATTATGCAACTACATTAAATCAGCAAATCAGACCAAACAGTGATGATTTGTCAGAATGCAGCATATTCTAGGGCAAAATCTATGATAACCGATGATGTTTAATAATTTGATTATCGATGGTGTCTAAGCACTATGCATGGAAAGTTATGTAGCATACAACAGCTTAACAACAACAAGAGGTGCTTTAATGTGACTTGCAATATCGTGTATTTGACAGATATGTGTGCAGTGTCTTGCATTTCAAGTAGCACCCTGTTCCCACCCCTGTTTCTCATCCTCAGGCCATCCGATACGGATAGGAGTTTGTTTTTCATCAGATTTTGAGCAATTTCAACAATGGATGCTCTGCAGTGAACAGGTGCTGTCACTAGCATCTAAACAGCTGATAAAAACATATCACTATTCAGTAATACACAAGTAATCCGCACCACCCCAGTCGATCAGTTAACATCTTTTGAAGTGAAAAGCTGTACGTTTATGAGAAAAAAATCCTTCATTAAGGCCTAAAATTGCTGCCCTCTGGGTGAGTCCATAATCCATAATAATGCTTCCTCCCGTCAAATAAATTATGTATATTATATGTTTATATATATATATATCATCTGATTACCCAAAGAAATAATCAATTGTTGGTATGCATCGACGTGTGGTAATTTCTCACTCCTTCTGTCAAGGGCTAAAAGATAAGTGCTACAAAAATGCATTATTCAAGGATGCTGGTTGTCGCAAGCTAGTTGTTTTCATTCTTTTCATTCAGGGTTAGTACAGTATGCACTACTGCCCAAAGTTCAGCCGTCAACAGGCCAGCAGAGATGGAAAACAAAACCCACATCACACCACTGTGAAACATCCTACCGGCCTGACAATAAACATGAGAGATGACAGAGAGATACCCAGACGTGGGTAAAACGCAATCAAGTTTAGAATTAGAAAACAAAGGAGGTGTGATTAAATCTCTGAAGGTCATTGTTCTTACTCAACCGTATCAGTAGGTGGATTGTAAGAGCTCCACCATTCATGCTCCCAGTGGTACAGTAGTTGCATGACGTTTTCTCTGCTTAACTTGCCAACAGTCTCTGCTGCTCATGACACCACAAAGAGCCAAGTCTCATTACAAAAAGGAACTCAGCCTCTTAGAAACAGTCCACCAAAAAAATGGCAATTCTTAAAGTCTCAAAACCAAAGAGATATTCTTCTTTATAAAAGTTATGACTTGTTCAATGTCAACATTAAAATAACACTAAAGTTTACACTCCCATTATAAGTGAATACATGGCTGCATGTGTGTGTATCAGTGGGCATGGCATAGCAGGTGCTTAAAAAGAGCCATGCTAAATGTCCCCCACACACACACACATAGAGAGAGCTGAATGTTAATGCTTCTCTGCCCTTGGCATCTGGAAGTTCAATTACACTGAAAGTCAAGCGACTGACAGTGAGCGCACAGAAGCACTGATAGTTAGAAAGAAAAACAACACTGTTCCAATAACAAAGTCAAAGAGAAGGACGGACGAGGAGAAAGAGAGAAATAGAGACATATGACATTCAACCTGTCAAAACTGCTTCTGGATATCAGCCTGGCAGCTATACTTCAAAAACGGGGCTTGCTTCGCGACAAGCTCTCACTCGCACTAGCTACAACAATCAAAGACGGATTGGAAGAAACACAAATGCAGTCCATCACAGGCAGTATTATTCCAGCAAGAGAAAATCTCATCGGCTGACATAATAGAGACTCTTGTTATTACACGTCCCGTGGCCATTTCCGCTGTCAATCATATAAAGTGATGATTATGAGGTCACATGTTCTGTTTTAAGTGTTTCCACTGTAGCCACTAACTACTCTGGGCGCAGTGCAAAATAAGGCATCTGTCTGTCATTTCTGTACAATTAGTTTCATGTGACTCCT
Source organism: Enteromius treurensis (assembly GCA_032275025.1). Classification (NCBI taxonomy): domain Eukaryota; kingdom Metazoa; phylum Chordata; class Actinopteri; order Cypriniformes; family Cyprinidae; genus Enteromius; species Enteromius treurensis. The sequence goes on along the minus strand of JAUCMU010000097.1, from coordinate 3,198,643 downwards.
GACTTTTGCAAAAGACTGTGCTGCATTAGAAAATTAAATGTATTAACGTAGCTGATATATTTCTGGGTACAACAACACAAGCAAATAAAAAGTAATAATAATTAGTATTTTCATGCAGCAAGGATGCATTAAACAGATGGAAAATAACCGTTAAGAAACGTACGCATTAGAAAGTTTCTAATTTTCGACTCAATTTCTATTCATCAAACAACCCTGAAATGTGAAGAAACACAATCCCTTTGAGATGTTTGAGAAGGCATTTTCTTTAATTAGCATTAGCAAGTGAATGACAGCAACTTCTGAATGATAGTGTATCTGTAAAATTACCTTTTATTATTGCCAGACAAGCTGCTAAGTGAACCAGCCTTTATGTGGATAGTGATAAAAGACTTTATAGATTATCAGATAACACTCAACTAATGTTGTCTTTAAAGGTCTGAACTGGCAATCAAAAGATCAAAGGTCCTAATTCTGTCTCTAACAAGACACTAACCCCCAGTTTCACAGACAAGGCTTAAGCTAGTCCCAGACTAAATTGCATGTTTGAGTGGTCTCAGATGAAAATATCTTCAAACGTGTCAGTGTCATTACGGATGCACCCCTGTAAAGGCATTTTTTTGTAAACGTTGCTTAAATATTAACTGATGCCTAGTCCTGGCTTAAGCTAAGCCCTGTTTGTGAACCTGCTCGAAGACTGGATCATCCCTGTGAGGCTAAAAGTTGCTCCGCATATAAGAAAGCATCTGCTACATGACAAATCACTTCCATTCCTGTTCTCCCAACAGTGTGCACAATGAACCAATTACTTTATTAAGCCAAGCATAAAATGACAATAAATAGTATAGCCTCAATATAAACACACTTATGGAGTGGCTGCTACCCTCAAGGACAGAACAGGCCTGTTTGCACACAATCACATCTGTCATGCTTTGGCATTGCTCTGTTCCTCTGAGGGACAGAGAAGAAGAACTCTGACCTCACACAGTGGACAAAACAACCATTGATCAATATTCATTAGAGATATCTGCAGTGGATGCAAAAAACAAAACCAAAACAAACAAAAAACACACACACACATGCAACTCCCTGTTCTCAAGCTGTGCATGTAATGCAAGACACTGTGGAGATACAAAAAAGGAAAAACGGCGGAACAAAAAGCCTCTGTAGCGCACACAAGTCTTGAATGCCTTCTAGGCATGAAACCGATTCGAATCTACTGATGCATAGATTTCCTCTCTGCTGTTTTTCTTTTGCTCACGAGGAGCCGTAAAACAACACTAAATGCTATTTAGAGAAGCGTCCTTGTCGTTTTCTCGGCTGTGGCCCGCAGAATCTCTCCTCAGATGTCCTCTGCGCTGGAGCTTGTTGGTTTGTTTTCTTTCACGTCCTTTTTATCTTTGTCATTCACAAACATGCATTACAAGGGTGAATACACAAGCACACAGTCATGCCAGCGTTCTTCTGAATACTGATGGGGTTCTGCCGAAGAGAAGAACTGAATAAAAATCAGTACAGAAGAGGAGGAGTGTGTCCCGGGAAAGGTCATCCATCGCTTGACTGGGACCGCCGGTGACCTAGTCCAGAGGGCTGCATCAGCAAGCACGACATGAGCGTGACAGTGTGTGTGTGTGTGTGTGTGTGTGTGTGAGAGAGAGAGAGAGAGTGTGTGTGTGTGTGTGTGTGTGTGCGCCCTGCCTCGGCGGCACAGCTCAACTTGATGTGACTAAAACACTTTCTCTTATTCCAGCTTATTATGCAGAAAATATATGTCTAATCACTTGTAGGTCGGCCTACCCGATAAGCACAAACAATGACACTATTAATCTAAATAAAACCAGATAAGTGGACACCGTCAAATCAAAAAGATTCTTTTAATCAACATTTGGTAATGCAACATGCATCAACCGTGGGTGTGTTTATAAACCAGCTTTCATCAACAAAAGAGAAGCCCGAAGGGTTCCCCAACAATAACAGATTTTTATTTTAGTTAAATAGTAGTAACACTGCTGCTCCTGCTACCACAACTGCTAAGTAATATCTTTATATTTAAATTAGAAAAAAATAAATAAATAAAAGTACTGCATTATTAGGCGAACCGAGACTTTTCATAGCACTTCTTTTAAATGTTAAAATCATTTTTTATTAAAAAGTGCCTCTTAAATGAATAAATGCAATGTAAATGGGAAAGAAATATATCCAGAGTAATTATTTTTGCAATTATTTCTGGTGAAACCTCAAAGAAATTCCATATTGTTTTTTTTTTTACAATTTTATACAAAATTTTTCCAAATTGTTGATTATTAAATAAAGTAACATCGTAAATATCAGAAAGGTCTGAGATGCTGAAAATGGACGTTCTCTGAATACATCGCTCCATCTAATAGGTGAGTTCACTAAAAAATGACCGCTTTAACTCCTAAGAGCCACCAAACAACATTCACTTAGTTGGTCTGCACTCAAAACAAGTTATAGATCAAGTAATAAAGTAGGCTTGACAGTTCTTACTTACACAGAGCCTATCCTTTCTGTGAACCATAGAAGAGAATTCAATATATTATGATGACTTAAGCAGTGTGAGGAAGAACTGCAAGATTCACTAATGCTCCAAAAATGCATCTCTGGGGGAAAGCACAAAAAAAAATGAGGGGATGTAACACACCATAAGGATGTGGAAAACAGTATGACTTCCTTTTAACAGAATACTGTTAAAGAATATCGCTAGGATCCTTTTGAATGAATTCATTTATTCAATTCACAAATCCTGCCTCATAATTTGTTCGCAATGCACACATTCAGTATTGATCCAGTACTCCTCTTCAGCAGCTCGCTACAGGAGGAGATTCTAACGATTAGTCAGTAGTGAATCAGTTTATCGCTCAAGCAAAGCTACAGTAAAACTTTGAAGATATATAACGCAGGTTTGTAATGCCAAGGAGGTTAGAAAATGGCAGAATTGCAATTATTGGGTGAACTGTTCCTTTAACGGTCTATGCTGCCTTGCTGCCACACAGCACTTTTCCTTTTGAAATAAATCTATGTCAAGTTTGGCATCTTGTCAGCTTCTCCGCTACAGACGGTATGCTCGGGTTTGTTTGTTTGTGTGCGAGTGTATCTGTGTGAGTATGTGGGTAGCGGAGAGCACTGCTGTTTTTAGCAGCCTGCTAACAAACTGATTATGTTTAACAAGATGTTTTAAGAGCCATCACATACATAAACACACATACTTGAGGTGCTTAGAGAGAGAGAGAGAGAGAGAGAGACAGATGGAGATAGACAGACAGCAACAGGAAGAGAAAATACAGCAGGTGATGGAGCGACTTTCTGATTACGGCAGAACTGTCTGAAATTTCTATAAGGAAGTATAAAATATTTTCAACATTTTTGAGATCATATCTGTTCTAGTCAGGTCCTTGACATCTTATCATTTCAAGAACAAGAAGTATAATTTAAAAGGAACAGAAAAATTATGTCATGGACACTACAGTTTGGTTACAGTAAGATTTTGAAAGAAGTCTCTCATATGTATGACGTAATATTGTAATATTGCTGTTATAATAATAAAAAAAAAATTATGCATTGCTGTGATTCGGTTCAATTTACTCCTTCAAAAATGATCCAGATTTTCTGCTTGAGAAATATTTCAAATTATCATCATCATCATCAAAGCTGAAAACAGTTGTGCTGCATAAAATTGTGTGGAAACTCAGATATTTGTGGATAAAAGAAACACCGCATCTTCGTAAAACAATTAAAGTCCTAGCATTTATCAATCTTGTCATGCTTACGGCAAATATATTTAAGCATCAGATTTCCAAAATGAAAGCTCACTCTCTAACACTTTGGTCTCAGGAAACTTCAGTCCAGGACTCTCAGCAGAAAGAAGCGCCCCACAGTCAGTGAAGTCAATTTTAAGAATGCCCACAAAGCGGTCAGCACCCGGACCGCACGCTTAAAAAAAAAACGGTGTTTCTAGAAGATTTCAAAGAACAAACGCCACAAAGGCATTTTATAGCTGCATGTGGAGTGTGTGTGTGTGTGTGTGTGTGTGTGTGTGTGCACCACACCCATGTGTCAGCGGGGTTTGGAGAGATTATTGCGGGCCTGGTGCCAACCTCCACGGAATGCGGACCGACAAATAAAATAGGTGTTGTGTAGTACAACATACAGCTAGGGGTGAGAATCGCAGCAATTTCACAGCCTAAATAGACATGCTTTGAGCTTTTCCAAAAGCTTTGGGTCAGGAAATCGCACAATTAGTGATTACTTTGACCAAAGCTTTGTTTCATCTCTCTCTCTTTCTGGCTCTGTGAAGCGTTGAGACAGAAACACTATTGTGCTTTCTGCACTAAACAATGGCTCTTATGTAGCCTGTGGGGTCCAAATGTGCGTTAGCTCATTTACTCTATGTCTGCCAAAATTCCTGATATGGATCCTATTACAAAACCAATAAACAGCCAGACAGTGTGCCAGTTCTGGAAGAGCACGCCGAGGCGTACAGAATAAACCTGCCCAAGGCACCCTGCCTGTCTCACATGGGCTGCAGGAGAAGCATGTCTTTCTGAAAAGAGAACTGAATAGCTCTTAAGACCTAACCGAGGTGGTCTTTCTACATCCTCTAGGAGAAAGAAACTGCCATATCAGAAAATATCAGTCCGTCAAAATAACAAAAGAATCCAACAGTAATTTAATCGTTTAACCTCCACTGTGCTTAAAAAAAAAGGTGTTAAAGTGGTCATGAACAATTCAATTAGGAAAAAAAAAAAAGAATTGAAAAGCCACATTTGAAAAATGAGTTGCATTAACTTTAACAACAGAATTTTTTACTCCAATGTTATTTCTATAAATGCACAATTACAGCTTGAAACAACTTAACAGACAAGCTGACTTTATTGACTTTTTTAGATTTTAATATTTTAAACAAACGGTTCAAATTGTCCTAAATTTTAAAAAAAGTATCATTTTCACAATATCACTTTATTTTTGATCAAATTAATGCAGTCTTGGTAAGTATAATAGACGTAATGTTCAAAAGCATTTAAAGATCCCAAACAGAACAGTAGTGTGATGTCGCAAAATGACTGAAATCTATTTTAAGACCGGCTATAAAACTTAAAAGGATATACTAATATAATGTCTAACCTAAAGTTTGACGCTGTTCTTCATATTTTGAATATGTTTTACCTTTCAAAAGACGGCAAGTATTGAGAAACAAAAACAGCTCATGTATACTGTATCCGCACAGTTGTGGCACAACACTTAAAAACTTTAGCCAGTCCTAACAGTGCATACAGTGCAAATCCAGTGGCAACAGTCGATCCATGATGCGATAAAGACTGGTTACTGTAGCACGGCCTGTTGTTAGAAGCTTTCGCTTTTAGAAACATCCTTCTGAAATTAAAAAGCACTGAGATGAATGTGGTTGCTAACAGACAGCTCCAGGTATTACTGGCCTAATAGGGTTAAAGGTTCAGGGAGAGGACAGAAAGCGGTCATATCAAATTAAATGACAGTTTTGGATGCATGTAACATTTGCATTACAAGTGGACCTTTAGGAACAACTACAATGATGACAAATTGTTATATGACCCGGTTATGCAAAGCAGAATTCATGATCTCACGTTTATGAAGTGTGGCAAAGCCACATCCATCGTTGCTGTCATCTGATGTCATGACACTAAGGTTAAAACATCTAACAGAAAAAGACAATTTTCCACTAACAACTGGAATACAGTTGACATGAAACTGACGGCAGTCAAGCACAACCGTGTCCCTCCCTGCAGACTGGGGTGTTTCTCTTTTATTTCCAGTGCAGTGTCACTCATGTGCTGTGGCAGCAGTGTGTGTGTGTGTGTGTGTGTGTGTGTGTGTGTGTAGCAGTGTGCTATTTCCAGCCTCAATGCAGCCAGACTGTGAGGGCCTCTCTGTTGCTCAGTCGAAAAGCTACATCAACATAACAGCTGCTCCCCAACAACACAATTTGACCATGACAAAAAACAACAACATGCTGTCTAGCCTCTAATGGCTTTTTCATAAAAATAAAACAAAACACACTCCACAGTATTTCCAAGACAACAATTCCAATTAGGTAACAATTGAGATACTACAAAGTCGAAAGCCATACTTTAAAACAGCAGTTCTCAGATGGTTTCATGTTTTATTTAAAAAGTAGCTCCTGAATGGGTGCAGTCAGAATGAAATAAAAACATCACAATAATCCAAACACTAAGGATGTGCAGGAGTACTCGATTAATCGAATCCATCAGCGATGATCGAGCATGACATTTTTTTTATTAAACTACTTTCATTCTTTCTCATTCTTTCCACACTCGTCTACAACTCCACAACGAGTTCGATGCGTTATCATCTTGAACATAAACAAAAAAAAAAAAAAGCAGATGATGCCGATGCCACTACCAGCAGTCCGACGAGCATAAGAGATTTCACCATCAGACAGAAATGCGACAAAGGCAGGGCGGAGAAGATGGCGCAGTTAATAGCAGAAATGAATTACGTTGAGCCCCACTATACTGTCCCATCGTGCAAACCGGTCACTGCAAGGAATCATGCTCTATATGAAGAATGCGCTTGTTAATAAAAAGACCTGCGCCGGTGGCAACAACCTTGCCCAGCGGTATCTGGCTGTTCCTGCAATTTCTGTGCCTGCTGAGCGCGTTTTTTCCACCGCTGGTCTAGTTGTAAATAGACTCCGGCTTTCATCCGAGCACGAGCGACTGATCTTTTTGAATAAAAATATGTCGTCGTTATGTAAAATTTTCTTGGCCATGTATGGTAAACTATTCAGGAGCCGTATGTAAGAATGTCTCTGTTATATTCAACAGGCATTAAGAAAACATGTTAATTTCAAGTACTCATATCACTGACAGCCTGGATATTCTCATTTAAAAAGCGCAGTTGCAGCCCATGTTTAGGTTGTCATTTTTTGTTTTGGTCTGAAGCGCCACCCTCCATCTATCTCCCAATCACGAAGTTAGTAGTGTTTCGGCAT
>JAUCMU010000097.1:3180102-3191537 GCA_032275025.1 Enteromius treurensis | reverse complement strand
ACTGGATCCTGCAGCTTATCTGGCAACCTCTAGTCAACGGGGAGGGGGAGACACCGCTCAGCAGTATTTTGAAAGTGCTTGCAGTACCAGTTTTGGCCATTTCTTACATACGGCTCCTTTAAGTTTAAGCAGAATAGTTAATTTGCGGGGCTTCCGTTGCTTCCTTTATGATTGGCACGTAGTTCAAACTCACATGCATTTTGTGTAGATGAATACAATTTGTAAAATAGCATTAACATATTTATGTATCTAGGCTATGTGATTAATTTTATATACAATGTGTCATGTAGAAAAAGCGCTTTATACTGCGACTCAAACGCCCCGCCCCTTGCTTAAACTCCACCCCCGATTAATCGAGTACTCGTTTCTCAAACCTGTGGATTACTCGAAATGATATCTGATCAAAAGAGTCCATCCCAACCAAACACAGCTCAACATACAGTTCTTTGACACAATTACGGAAAACAACATTAATATGATGTTTTAAACAGTAGTTTCTCACGGCAACCATTCACTGTGAGGTGTTCTAATGAAGATGGCCTGAGGGTGAGCACATTTTCAGCAGACTTCAAATTTTGGGCGAGCTATTCCATTAAGGTAAAATATTTTAATGTATATATGATATATTACTATGAACTGCATAGGGCCCAACAATACAGCTATGCAGCATTAATATCATGACAGACTTGTAAATGCTTAAACAGCAGTGGAAGTTTTATTTACAGTCTGCATATTTCTAAATGACAACAGGTTCATGCTCTCAGCAGCCAGTAATTCACCACACACACACACACACAATGTGGTCAGCACAAATCAAGTTTATCCACAAATCCATATTTAATGTAATGTGGGTCATATTTGTTTCTAAGATTTTTTTTTCCCATTTGTCTTAGGCTAGTTTTAAGTGAAAGACTTTTTTGGATGTGTTCTTAGATCTTAAAAAATTAAATATAGAAATCGCTTTATAAAAAAGATGTGTCCATTTACTGTATTTTGCTATACAAGCTGTCCCTGATTATAAAAATGTAATGATATCAATATTTGGATTTGGCAACATTCATTCTCCCCGACCTACAACAGAGCCACTGTTCTGGAACACACAATGACTACATTTACATGTGCAGCAATAATGCGATTATTTGCAATAATCAGAGGAAGAATGCAGAAAGATGTTTACATGCCACGAGCAAACCTCTTCATTCCAGTTTTCATGCAATTTTCACGATTCTGATTATTCACCAAGTATGATTATTTTTACCATTATTATTTGCATACAGTCCACAGCACAAATAATAACTCACATATTCAGTGTTTATTGTGATCAAAACAGGCATTCGCCACATAGATTAATGCACTTGTGGTAACTACGATTATGAGCTTAAATCACATTATTTTGATCGACGTATTGTATTTACATGGTATAACATTTAATCACAATATTGTCAAATTGCATTATAAGGGTGCATGTAAAAGCACTCAGTGACTCTGGCAGAATAATCCTGTTCTAGATTGTTAATTTCACACCTGTAAGATTGCTGCCAAGTGTATTTCCAAGACATCAGCCCCCCATCCAGAACCTGCCTACAGACAACAACACCGTGTCTACACTGAAGCGACCAGCACCGACTCATGCTGTGAGAGCTTGAGGTTGTCTACTCTGGAAGTGTTGACGCTGCACGTCAATGTTCACTAACCACAGATCATCTGTATGCTCCAGGCTACACTTCAGCAACAGTAAAATGGAAGAATAGCTTGGATAACTCAGCAGTATACTCAGCAGAAATCTACTGGTACACAAAAAAAAAAGAAACTTAATATTATTACAATGCATCTCATTAACTGCATTTAGTCTTTATGTGTTTTATTATACATTTAAACATGTGCATATACATAATGTTACATGTAAACGTAATACTGCATATTAAATAAAATATCTGTATAGTCTAAGCCTTCATTATCAAGTTATGCAGTTATAGGCGATACGTTATGTGGGTAATGTTTTATCTACCAGTTTTCCAGAAAGCTGTGGCACTGCAATGGTTACACCTCTTATTTCTATTTCTGTACAAGCATACCTACTGTATCTAATCAGAATCTAAGTCTCCGCTTAACCGTTTAAAAGTCATGAAATCACGTGGGACGAGTACGGCAGATAGTTCCAGAGAAAAGCGGCTCTGGCTCACTGGCTGTTTTTGGCTCATGCTAGAGGAAATATGATTATGCAGAAGGGGAACGGTTTCATCAGCACCTGGAGCGGTGCGTGAGAGGGGAGGTTAGGGCCGAAAATAGGGGGGGGGGATTTATGAAGTGAGCACATACTTTAGCCCTGGCAGGAAGTCATTAAGCTGTAGGCTTGAATACAGAGAGAAGAGCTGGCATCTGCGGCGCTTCTGCGACCATTCAAGCAGAGCAGCGGCTGTACACTTAAACACTACAGTCTCTTTTCGTAATTTCAACCGTCGTTCAGCCAAACAATCAAGATCACACCTCTTGAACTGGCATCCGGTGGTGGTGGTGAAAGGGCAGCGTGGTCGCTCAACTTCCGTTTATGTGCTGCTGACGCTGGCTAATTCAGAATGATGTTTAGAAGCAACGTGTTCTCCAAGACAGAAAAAGAAAGGCCATCCCAGCTAACAGCAAACGTTCTCAGAAATGTGGCTAACGTTCTGACCAGGTTCTCTCACAACTATTAAAGGAGTCATACAAAGCCAATTTTCCACAAGCTAATATCATTCTTTAGGATCTTAATGGAAAGTTTGTAATATAGTTTGTTTTAAAATTACGCTCATTTTCCCCAGAAACAGCTCTTTAGAGATCACTCTGTTCTGTGTACTTCCCCTTTAAACCTTCACCAGCTCCACTGACCCCGCCCCTCTTTTCCGAGTTACTCTCGAGGATCTTTTTTTAGCCGTATTCATAGTGAAACTTGCTAATTAGCACATTATTAGGAAAGAGGATTTTGTAAAGATTCGTTAAAAGACATTGTACTCACTGCTTCTGTAGGTGAGGCTGGATCATGAATGATTTAGGATGCATTTAGGTAGATCAAGGGCGCATTTCCTTTAGAAACAAATGTAACATTAATCTTCCGCATCTTCAGTCACTCATGGCGCTTTTCCACTGCGTGGTACGACTCGGTTCGACACGGCTCGTTACGGCAGGGCACAGCTCAGTTCGGCTCGGTTTGCATTTCCATGCAGTTTAGTACCACTTTAGAGTGGGCGGGATTATTCACGTGTCATTGTAGTTGCGCCGCCTCTACTGCCGTGACATCATCGTAAGCGCACCACAAACAAACACACAACAATGTTGTATTTTTCATTCCGTGTCGCCCAATACAGCTCTCACTGAATCCGCTCCACGGCTATCAACGAGAGGAACGTCTGTATTTCCTCAATAGACCACAAAACATTTTTCCGCTAATCAGTGACCAGCAGAGTTTACATGTTATGTTTTGGTAACGGTACGGCACGCTTGGAACCTCGGTTGAGGCAGTACTAAAAAAGGACCAGGTACCAGGTACTGTTACCAGTGGAAAACGCCCCAAAAGTGAGCTGTACTGAACCGTACCGTACTATGCAGTGGAAAAGCACCATCAGATGTCGGGAGTAAACGACTACTGCTATTTTCGTTAATATATTCAACAACAAAACACCTCAATCTCTTAGGAGTCTTGCTTGTCTCTGCGTCTCGGTCTGATGACGGCTCACTCAGGGCGGGTCTGAGGAAAGACACCAGTTCAGTCTGTGTGAGACGCTGCTGTCAATCAACTATTGTGGGAGTGGCCTTGTGGGAGTTTTATTAAATCAAAACAAAACTACCTGTGGATCTTTATCATTGTAGGGTGGTTGTGTACACACACTCCCAATACACATTTCAGTCCGAACAGCTTGTAAAAGTGTGTGTCCCCCTTTAACATCCCTTTAAGTTTTTCCAGTAAGATGACTAGAATGTTCATACAAAGTCATATGGTCGCTAAAAAAAGGTATAATATGGTTTTGAAAGTCACGGTTTAAAATTTTCTCTCATACCCTTCCTGCGGTATTCACTTTTTGTATGTTGTAGTCAAAGACAGAAAGTGCATGACCCTCTTGGTTTTGTGCAGCTAATAGCGTAATGAGTCACACGACCCCTCACCCTCTGGTTGTGCGAGCAGTGAGATTCAGCTCTGTAGGAAGACTGGAGGAGGTCAATCCCTCAAACTTTTTCCCCCATTCTAAATAAGAGAGAAGTATGACATTTTTTCGGCTACCGAAAACACAGCCAGGGATTGTAAACTAATTATTTTTCTCAAATGCAACATCTGAAAAATGTCTTGAGTTGGTGACCATAGTACAAGTGGGAAAATTGACACTATTAAAAAATACTGCACACCCAAGATGTAGCATGCATTCTTTTCTAATGATTCATGGCCCGTCATCAGTTAATCTGTATATCGGTGCATAAAAATGAGGTCCTGAACAAAAAAGCATGTGCAAAAAACTTTAAAACATTTTAGAAGGGATGTTTTCAGCTTTCAAAGACCACTAAGAAATAACTTTTTCATCAGCTTCACGGAAACATTGGCAAAACATTCCTTTAACATATTTTTGTAACCTAGGATCATCTTATGCAAATGTGCTGCACATAAAATAACCAGCACGTCCACTCAGATTTGGAGAACAAGTCATCAGATCCAACGGGGCAGAGAAAAGCATTTTGCAATGGGTCTGATGACCTTTCCTGCTAACGCTCAGCCAATCAAGATCCAGGTTAACGCTGAAAAGGTTACAGAGGCTTACAGGCCTTTCGCTTCGCACCAATCAGTAAAGCATAAACGTACTAAAACACGCCAGGCCAGGGTAATCGAGAGAGTGTGAGAGAAAGGAAGACAGGCCTCGGAGAACCTCTCCCATCTCCATATCTTATTTCAATGTGGGAATAGCACTCTCAGCAATTATTGTTAGTATCAGTCAGACAATAAAGGCTTTTCCCCGTGGAGCCGAGGCAGCTATCTCACGTTCAGAGCAGGAGCTTGTCGACAATTGTTACGCTAATTGCTTTCACAGCAAGCGTCATTTATAAAGAAAACATGCTCTAAGACACACACAGAGGTTCAACATATGAGCCTGCACGCACACACTCATTACGGCTGTGCCAACCAGAAGCAATAACGTGCAAATGCGAGTAAGACAGAGACCGATTTATCAAAAATGACCAATATAATCATGATGACTATGTCAGCAATATTGAATAAAGAAACAAGGCGATGGTTTTAATATGCTTTTTATTTGACCATTAACTTTTAACAATCAATTTGCAAGGGGAACAAAATGCCCTGCAATACATTTTTCCAGTTTTGAAATACTATAGATTTTGCGGTCACTCAAATGGACATGAGGAAGAAAATAAAGCAGCTTAAAGACATTCGGCTGGTTAGATTAAGGCCTTGTTTGATATATTTGGTCGACAAACCTGAATAAATAATGATTTGAAACTTGTTTGGAGAAATGATTCATCAACACCCAGAAACAGACAGCAAACCACAACCACAACTCAGATAACCAAAAGCCCTGAAAACGAAAGTCAAAACAGGCTCCAACATGTCAGAAACAAGTTTACTGCAAACGCTTCTATGGTGTCAGAGGGGACTACAGTCAAAAATCACTCATAAGCTCATAACTCATAGTGCAAAAACATATCGTCAAATTCAACGTGTAAGTGTTTAACAGTAATAGCTTTCACAGAATGAGAAACTTGGACTAGGGAAGGTCTGCCTGTTTAAAAAGAAAACACTCTATTACTTAATGAGCCACTTATGACTGCTCTCAATTTCTTCCCCATTATTTTTATTGCAATTTTCAGAGGAGCACTAACGCTAGTCTGTCGTTTCAGTCTTCCCTGAACAGCTTTCTCTGCCAGCGGGTGCTTCAGGAAAAAAATAAATAAATTGCGAGAAAACAGTGCAAGTGGAAAATAAGGTGAATTTTCAAACTAAGCCTTGAAAAGGTTTATTGCTTCCTGTTTGCGGTCTCTCGCAGAGCATTGTGTTGACTAGTGTCGAAGCTATATGAACTCACTTAAATCTTTTTTTTTTAAGGTCACAGTTTTCATTATCATTCCCTCACGTCCACCTCTGCATCTCCCAAGACAAACACGCAGGGGTCAAAAAACATAAAAGAGCACTGTCGAACGCTTGACCACACCATCTCTCCACCCTCCTGTCTGATTTGCAATGCATTTAGCATGCTTTTGTGCAAGGAACATATTAAAATAAAGAAATCCAGCCATGATGACTTTAAAAAAAACTAGGAGTAACATTCCAGCACGATGCTTTATTGAAGGCACAACCCCAAAATCCAAAGTTTCCACTATGATTTCATCAGCCTCGCCTTTGTTTTAACTATTTATCACTGATATAAGACGTATCTTGGTGTTTCGGTGAAGTCATAAAGTCACAATGAGATCAGGTAAACGCAGAAATGCAATTGAAACACTTCACAAATCACAAAACGTATAATTATGCAACAAAAATTTCAACTCGAAACATTAAACCCAGAGAAATATGTAACCATATGGATCAACTGGTTAGGCAAAGAGGATTTACGTCCTGTATCCAGCACAACCACACACACTCACACAAGCCTCCTCGTTCTCATGACTGCGGCATTCTTATCAAGACTCTTATTAAGTACTTCATTACACAGAAGGATTTAAAGAGCTGGGAGGCATTATGTAATTTTGCTAAAATGCATCTTAAAGCTTTTATCATACCCCACAGCTGACATTTAAATCACCCTGGAAAATTCATATACACAGGTACGCTGATTCAGAAGCAAATCATTAAGCAGCAAACAAATGCATCTGATGGATTTCTTTTCCTCTGCCAGATGGAGAGCTCTGCTCACTTAACTGTTCATCAGACATGCAAAACACCAGGAAAAGTTCAAAGAAAGATGCACTTATCTGCAGTGGCCTGAATTACGCAGCTCATGTGGGTGGATTCTCAAAGGAATCATGCCAACTAGAACATCTAAATCCTTATATTAAGTGATGCGCTATGAACAACTTATACGAGCAGAACTAGTCTCTAGGGCTCGGATCTTCGCTGTTTTTATCAAAAATGAATGCAAGCGTGCCATTAGCAATAAGAACAGGGAATGCCTACTTGTCAGGGTCAAATGCCTGAACACGTCGGCAAAGCAGAGACATTACCGCTCAATTAGCCGTTTAATGTTTAAATGAACACAAACTGCCTTTATATAACCGTAACACATAAATCATTCACTCTCGAGAGGTACTATGTCAACTGTTTTCACAGTCAATGTAGAAGCATATCTCTGTTTGTTTATGTGTCTGAGCCCTGTTTTACAGTTCACCGGTCATGTTAGGCCACTGTCATTTGTCATGAATGTATCCACAGACTTGCACTCGCTAGCCAATAACCCACCACTTCAGCTGACTATACAACTCTCCGTCAAGGCTGTTTGCACAACACCTATGTAAAGATGTTGTTCACTTGCCCTTATTAGCTTCTCTTTTGGTACAACAAGTTTAAACACTTGATGAATCAATGGTCCTGTGAGGAACACACACACACATTTACAATTTCTAATATTATTATTAAAAAAATAATAATAATAAAACAGGACTTAAAGTCAAAATATCTAAGCAGTGTAACTTAAACGACTATTGGCTTAAATAGGTTGTCATAAATCAAGGTCTTTGTACTAATTTGCTTTTAAATATAATTAATATTTGTAGAACATATTAAATAGTTAAACCAAAGTCAGTGTGTGTGGCACTAGACAAGTAGGAAGCCATTTTGGTCAAAAAAAATAAATAAATAAACAGAAATAATGGAGTTTCTCATAATTGTGTCAAGGTCATTAAGTTAAAGTAATTATTTAACAGATTTGACATTTTGAAAAAAAACTGTAAAAATGCCTTGATATTTACATCATAAAAAATATACTTGCAAGTAAATCATTTTTGTCTTTCCAAAAATTACTAGATTTTCTCGAAATGTGTGTTTTTATATCATACTGGGCCATAGCAACAGTCATCAGATGTGTGACATTTACAGCTCTTCTTCATTAAAAAACCGCAAAACCATAAAAACCACAACTTCCCGATATGTCATGAATCATTCAAGCACTTCAACGCATGATAAACTCAAGTCGATATTGAAAAACCTCAAACAGGCCCTTCATAATGCTTCGCTGTATTCCTCGAAGTGACCCGTCAAACAACTTGAGCGCCAAAGGGCAAAAGTCGTGACCTCCGTTACGTCACGTCGGGAACTATCACTGTATTCTGACGTCAAAAACGCTCAGCGGGAACGGAACTTCTGGAATGCGACACTGTGACAAGAGCAAACACCTGTTTAGCACCCTCACCGGCGAGCGGTTATGTCATCACAATCACATAAAGGAGAAGAAAAAAAAAAACTTGAAACGTCGCCGCGGCCGTAGACGTGTCCAGAATACTGAAACCGGTTCTTACCTCGAGACGCTCCAAACTGACGAAACTGGCTACGGCAAATCCATCAATAATATCCTCCTCTTGAGAACTAGACTCGCGTCTCTTCCTCCGGGGGGGTCGCGGGGTTTTGCTTGAGGGAGTCGAGCGCGGCGGAGCGTTTTTACCGGGACTTCGCTCCCGTTCGGAACCAGACGAGGGGCTCCGGTTTTGAGCTTCCCCGGCGCGCGCCTCCCTTTTCCGTCCCCTCTCGCGCTGCGAACGGGATCTGCGACTCTGCTTCACTTTCCCTTCCATTTTAAAATCGGTGCGATGTCCTGCCCCCGCCCCCCCGCAAGAAAACAAAAAAATTACACTCGATCACGATTCCACACAATCAATAAAACACACCCATAGATACCGGAGCCTGTAAACAATTTACAGTATGACCTTGGATGTTAAGCTCCGTAACGTGGTAAACAAACAAATGTGATCCATGCAGGTTGAGGCGTGCGTGTAATCCAAAGCACGGCGTCACAGGATCGAAACGCCTCGCTTCATTTAAACAGGTGCAAAATGGCTGTTTAATTACAGTGGCGTGAATTCCAAGCGCACGGCAACTTTGTTGCAACGGAATACAACAACATCAGCGTGTGTGTGTGTGTGTATGCAGCAGACCGCACGCTGGATTCATGTTGCTGGCCCTGCTTTAATTTCCACCCGTTCCATGACCCGCTGTGCCAGAAACAACAAAATAAGCATCCGCGTGTTTGTCAAAGAATTCTCAAATAGGAACTTATTGCATCGCCAAGTTTGAATGTGAAGAGACGCCACGAAGAAGCCATCCGATACAACACGGTCCGCGTCAAGCTGAGAACGCTGCTATATCCCCCAAAGATCCTTCTTCAGCGCACAATCCGCCAAAAACAAATCATATCCAAGCAGGAAAAGAGTTCTTTATCCAGCAGAGAGTAAGTTGAACGCCTCCATTCCTGAACGCTGTCCGCGCGCTGCGGCTGAAGGGAAAGACGTCGGCGAGTTTGTCGGAATACGCGAAGCTTCGCTTAGTGGCTTTAAAGAGACAGCGGATGATTCACATCTCCTCTTCTCTTCTGTGTTCTGGCTCGTCAGAAATCGCACTGCGAAGTGTAAATGCTCGGAGTCTAGCAAACTGACGTACTTCCGCCACTTCTGCGATTGCCAGAGGAAGTGAGCTGCTTTATTATATTACTCCGAGGAACTTATTTTTTCGTGGCATGTCGTTCGCGGGGTGTTTCTCGTCCGTGACGTCCGCCTGTCAGCGGGTGGAGAGACGCGCAGTTAGCGAGCTGTCAGCGGCCAAATGCGCATCAGTGCAGGCGGCTTCAAAAGCCCAGGCAGCAGCCTAAATGCTCTTCTCCATTATACAGTTACACACTCACAACTCGCGCATCATCTGCCTGTCTCTACTCTGATACATCCCAATGACCTTTAACCTAGTTGCATTGAATAGTTGCATGGAAATGATTCCAGTACGATGCTTTATTGAAGGCGCTACCCATGGAAATTATAAAAACGCCACCCCATTTGAGGCTCACACAGCATTTCTATCTATCATATTTCTACTTCTATCATATGTCTGTCCATATTTCCAATCCATACATTATTCTTTCTATCCACCATTCTGTCTACCTAATTATGTCCATCATCCATCCATCAGTTCATTATATTTCTGTTATCCATTCTATCTATGTCTCTATAATTTTATATATCCATTTCCATCCATCTATCCATTGTTCATTCCATACACCATTCTATTTACCTACCTACCTATCTATCTATCTATCTATCTATCTATCTATCTATCTGTCTGTATGTTCTTTCTTTTTTTCCGCCAACAGTTCATTGTTACTTAATAACTCAAGCTCGATGTCACATTTGCTTTACTGTTTGCACAACTGAAGTGTTTCGCTGCAATCACGTCATTAAACTATTTTAAAACCGGTGAGTTCTGATTAACTGTAGGCCTGTACACAACTCATTCATCACATTGACATGCCCAGTTTAGATTTGTGGACACAAAGCTTAGGGGAGGAAACTCATGAGACACTTTAAGCCACACTCACCACCAACAGACCCTAGGGAAGGCATTACTATAACAGCAGGAGATAACAGTGGTCTTTGGACTCACTAAAGAAGCCCACAATCAAACATCACTGAATTATTCAGGGGAATCCATTATTTTCAGCTCAGCTGTTGTATATGACAGAAAGAAATGAATAACTTGTACAGGGGTAAATTACTAGCATCGCATGCAATAAAAAAGCAATGAATTGATACAAACTACAATAAAACCATTACATTTAAATTACAGGTGACTCATTACTAAGCCAGCTGGGTTAATATAACATCTTTGAATCATGCATGCATATTGTAGAAATGCAAATACAAATAGAAAATGTATGTAAATAGCACAACTTTTATGATAGAATACGGCTACACTTATAGTAACAAAGCAGACACTTGTCAGTATTTCATAGCTATTAACTGTCATCACCGCTAGTGCCGACTGTTCATTCTCAAGCACTTCTTGTAGACCTTCATTTAAGTGCACATGATGTCATCCAGCCCCAGAAATATAAACTGTAGCACAACAGGTCAAAGTGTGTTTTTTCACCTCTGCAGTCTGGGTCTTAGCTCACTTTACCATATAATAATTCAGCCCTCTGTCTGCAGTTATAGGCTCTTAGGCACCGTGAGGTTGCCTTAAGGCAGCAAGAGAGCACCTGTCCTCTAGAGAACACACACACACACAGTCTCAAGATCATCCAAGTCATCCAGACTTATAAATGATTTATTATTTATAATGTACAGTGATATCAGCACTAAATCACCATGGGCTTGTCCTCTCTCACTTATATCAATCCTTCTGAGGTCTGAATCTATCTATCTGTCTATCTATCTATCTATCTATCTATCTATCTATCTATCTATCTATCTATCTATCTATCTATCTA
>JAUCMU010000097.1:3166230-3179604 GCA_032275025.1 Enteromius treurensis | reverse complement strand
TCTCTCTCTCTATCTATCTGTCTGTCTGTCTGTCCGTCCGTCCGTCCGTCCGTCCGTCCGTCCGTCCCTCCGTCCATTGATCTGTCTGTCTGTCTGTCTGTCTGTCTGTCTGTCTGTCCGTCCGTCCGTCCGTCCATTGATCTATCTATCTATCTAGCTATCTGTCTGTCTGTCTGTCCGTCCGTCCGTCAGTCCATTGATCTATCTATCTATCTATCTGTCCGTCCGTCCATCCATCCATCCATCCATCCATCTATCTATCTATCTATCTATCTATCTCTACATGATCCATCCACCCTTCTACCCATCCTATTTTTTAGGCTATTATCCATCCATCCATCCATCCATAATTTCTGTCTGTCTATCTATCAAGCATTCTTTCCAGTCATGTAATCACTATGTTCAGAATGTCTACACACGACTGTGATGTCTAACAAGGGATCTAGATGTTCTTGGATACACTAGCAAAAGGTCAAACTCTGCTGGACTGTGAGGGTGAATTGGAAATGGAGAGTGTCAGCAGGGTTAGGAGATAGAAGTAGTGGGTGTCAAAGCTATATCATTATCACCAAGGAAATATATACTGAATGTGAGGTTCTCTCTATTTAAAGAAAGACAGTGGGAATTACTGGAAGCACTCTGAGTTGAGCTGAAACGCTGAATCCGCTCATCGGCTGAAATGAAATGTGAATAGGAAAGTATAAATGTCAAAGTAAATGCCAAATAAAATGTAAATACATTTCATTCTTTCTTTAAAAATACCTTCACTTTTTGCTTTTTTGACTAATCTTTTCTCAGGAAAGCCACATAGTCTGGATCAGTGAAAGGCTTAGCTCAACATTTTGAAGAAATTCAGAAATGAGTTCTATTGATTTTTCACCTCCCAGCACCTTCAAGCTAAACTAACATCCCGACAGACTGTGTTATGTCAGTTCAGCTTTTCTTTAAAGATATCTGCACAAATCAATACGGCTTTGGCGAAGCATATACAGTAGATCCCTGCGAGAAGTGTGGACACATTCGGCGTACCTGGGCTTCTGATTGATTCTGTGGAACATACTGATGCTTATCCTCTTAACAGTACTTTCTCTGATAACCATTTGTATTTTCCTTGATAACAATCTGGCAAGTCAGAGCTTGAAAACAGAGTCGGCGCAAATGTGATGACTAAACGCTGGGAGCATTTCATCCGTGATGATCTCTAAGGAGTGTGTCAAAACATGATGCCCATCCTCTCTCCCCGGACGGCCTCTGTAATTGCTTCTTAAGAAAACATGGGAACTGACAGTAGCACACGTTTCACAGGTCAAGCGAAGAGACAAAACCACATATAAAAACAAGCTCTGAGAGGGAAATATTAAAATATGCCAGATAGAAATGAAAACAGGCGAGCTGAAGCCAAGGATAATGTAACTGAACACAAGTGGCTCTCCTAACTAGATTGGGTAAACAAATTATATCAGCGGATTTATGAATTTCGTGACATTTCCAAACACTTGCCCTGTGCACGTGTGAGCAGAGGTGTGTCGTTTCTTAATATTACTGTGGTTACGCTTGTCTTTTCAAAATATAAATATCAGTGCGACTAAAATAAAAACAGCTGCTTGACTGAATGAATCTGATTAAGCTTCTTAAAACAAAGCGCAGTGGTCAACCATTGTTTTGCTACTGAAAATCTGTTCTAAAATGCTGTTAAAATGAAAAAGGTCACTTTCCAGAAATGACATTTAGAAAGTCATGATAGAAATCTAGTGCGATATTAAAGGGACACTTCACCCCAAAATGAAAATACTGTCATAATTTACTCTGAACCTTTCTGCGTTTCTTTTCTATGTTGAACAAACATAGAAACATGTTTATTTTCCTCAATACTAAATATCCTATTATATTAATAAACATTAAGAAATGAATACCGGTCTGAAACAACTTGAGTGTGAGTAAATAATGAAAGAATTGTGTCTTAAAGAAATCTCTGTCCGATCCGAAAGCATTTTTCCATGAAGTGAATAACCCTATTTTTTTGACACTAATGTCACAACTAATTGGTGTGATGCAACCTTTGAGACTGATGTTAGTGACATCAGAGCTTGTACAGACTCATCTTCTAAACTTCTTAAGCCAGCAGCTGTGGACAACTTACTGTCATTAGATCCTGTTCATGCATGACTTTTAAGCAGAATATGGAAAAGGCTGTATGTTGTAAAGATGGCACAGAATGTTTGAATCCTGTAATTTGAAGAGCTGCTGTTCTTGTAAGGAACCCAGGATTGTTCTCGCTCGCTCTCACTGTTGTATCTGGTCACGTCCTGTAAAATTAAGGCAACTGACAAATCTAAAAAAAGTATATGTGAAAGGATGACATGTGGTTCCTCTGCTTGCAACGACTTAAAAATTTTTGTTCATTTTTAAAATGTTTGTTTTTCAGAAAATATGCATTAAATTGATCGAAAGTGACAGTAAACACATTGATTGCTATTAAGTTATCCAGCTTTCCTTACACACACACACAAAAGCAAAAAAAAAAAAAAACAACAACAACAAAAAAACAATATGCATTTTAGAATGATTTCTGAAGTATCATGTGCCACTGAAGCCTGTAATGTTATGGAATCAAAGAAAATAAAAAACATAAAATATTTGAAAATAGAAACCAGGTATTAATATTGCAAAAACATTACTTATCATTATTATATTTTTCATCGAACAAATCCAGACTTGCACTGATATAGATATATAAATAAAAAATAAAAACTAGACTGTCATTGCTAATTCTAAACACAAAAGTACAAGCGCTTAATGAAAGTAAATAAGAAAGATAAGTAGGCTACGTCATAACTTCTGAACATTGGTACAACCACACAGGAATTGTGTTCCTCTGAACATCTTCTCTTCTGTGTGCAGCGGCGATGCTGCTGTAATAAAGAGAGGATGTGACAGAGGTGTGTGAACACTGCCGTGCTTTCACAGAACACAGATGAGAATGGCCTCTGACTGTCCTCCCAGCGGGGTTCCTCAGTCTGGCATTTTCTCTCTGCGTCTGTGTCTTTGTTTCTTTCTTCCTCTCTCTCTCTCTCTCTCTCTCTCTCTCTCTCTTTTGCGCACAGACACTCCAAGGCCTCTTTAGTTAAAACCGTGTTTCTGTTATCTGGGATCAAATGCACATCATGGCAGCCTTCCCACATTCAGCCCAGCGTTTGCTTTGATATCTGTGTCACTTGCTGGGCCTCTCTCAGAAAGTCTTGCTTTTCAAAACTCATGTAGTGCGTGATTCTGAACCCTCCTCTGCCTTAAAGCCATGTCTGTCTCAAGATACTAATCCCACGCTGCTTTCTCAAGGTGATCGAGTATGTTTGCTGAAATATTCAAATTTCCCTTTGCTTTCTAGCTAAAATAAAATTTGAATACTTCAGGATGACCCATCAGTGGACAAACCATTGTAAGCCAACCTAAGCTTGTTAACAATAAAAAAATTATAATTATACCCTAGTGAAAAATAAATATACTTCAATGTATTTGAATCACAATTATTTTATGCTTAGAATACTACAAATACATTTTCATATTTATGTACTTAAAAAACTGCCATGCAATTGTACTTTTAGTGTGCTAAACTGGTTTACTTAAAGTCTGCTAAACTGAAAGAACTAATTTTGTACTTTTACATTTTGTAAAGTTTAATAAATATGTTATATCAGTTGGTCTCGAGTTATCTGTCTGTAAGTGTGTTAATATATTTTAAAATAAATATATTTTGAATGTATTACTTTTTTACTACGGTACACAGAATTTCAACTGAAATTGACAGAAATAAAATGAAAAA
Organism: Enteromius treurensis; assembly: GCA_032275025.1. NCBI lineage: Eukaryota > Metazoa > Chordata > Actinopteri > Cypriniformes > Cyprinidae > Enteromius > Enteromius treurensis. The sequence goes on along the minus strand of JAUCMU010000097.1, from coordinate 3,175,784 downwards.
CTGAAAAAACTAAAACATCAAAATGATCTTAAAAGAAATATAATTTTACATCACTAAATCAACATGAATTTACATAAGCTATACCAATACAACAAATACATGGTTATATTAGATACTATAAAAGTTTATATATTTACAATATTCAATTTTTTTTTTTTTTTTTTAGTTTATAGTTATAATTATATATATATAGTTTATATATTTTTTTGTTTGTTTTACTTTACATTACATTTGCTTTACTTTACTTTGTTAGTAATTTTGAGTATTCTTTTAAATTTTTTTTATTTGTGGGGGAAATATTTGTATATATTTTTTGTTCAAGTTAATGTTTATTTTATTTTGAGTAACTTTTTTTTATAATGGTTCTAGTTTTTTAACATTAAAAAAATACAACATTTTGCACACTGCCAGACAACACCAACAAATACTTGTATCCCCACAAAAAGAAATAAATACAGGCAGTAATAATCCAACAGAAACTAAATATATAAAAGAACTGCACACAGAGAGTGGCTTCATTGATCCCTGCACACAATGTATTGGTTTAATTAAGAGAAGCAGTGTCCTTGCTAATTGATTCCTTGCCTGTGCGAATTACCTACACGCAAAACAACCGGTGACTAATGACCCATGGAAATCTGGCTTTTACGAACTGGACACACTGCAAGCTAAACTTCCTCCACAGCTGACCGGCTCCCGCCACATTTGTGAGGATTACAGAGCTGTTAGCGAGAGCCGCTCCGCTCGATCAATCCCCCCCGTACAGTGCTAAAGGCTCTCATCAATTATGAATCAATCAGGGAGAGGGTGAAGCTACCATTGATCTGCTGAGAGAGAGAGAGAGAGAGAGAGAGAGAGAGAGAGAGGGAGAGAGAGAGGGAGAGGGGGGCAGAGTGCATCAGCAAGCATTATAACTGATAAAGCAGGTGTTGATTTTCCCAAAGCTTATTAATGATCAAATTATCCCTTGTGCTTTTGTTTATGTGAAGTCTCAGCAGAGAGAAGGGAAAGACAATAACTCAATTACTCATTTCCCAGTCTTGTGTAAAGAGAGCAGGTTCATTACCAGATTAATAAAGTAGGGCCTCTGGCTCCAACGTTTCATCAAAAGGAACCAGATGAAAAAATAATATAAAGCACAAATCTAGTGGCAGCCCATCAGAGGAGACGAGGGAGGCTGATTCTGATACTGAAGCCCATTTTATATATATAAAAAATAAATAAATCATACTTTGGTTAATTTGGTATTATGACTTATTATGAAATAAAAGGAATTTAAAAGGACAGATAATTATGATTAAAAAAATAATTATGAGACAAAAAGTCATGAAAAGTTGTAATTATGGCATAGTCATGATAGACAACTTTTGTTTAATGATTTTTACTTTTTATCTGATTATTATAATTTTTTTTTTTTACTTTTATGTCATAATCATGACTTGTTGTCTTTATTAGGTTGTCATAATTATGACGTATAATGAATTTTGTAATGTATGTGAAAAACAGTTATATGTACATGTTTATGACGGTTACAATTTAGCATCATTGATAATACCATAATAGTTGCTATTAATATTTATAGTTTTTTTGTTTAGCATTTTTCTATAAGGTTTTTATTTTCATTTAATTTTTTTAATATATATTTTAGTATTGCAAGTTAAACTAAAAGTTAAAATAATAAAAGCTTATTAAAAGTTTTTTTTATTATTATTATTAATAAAGAATCTCTAAAGAAGTGAAATCCGATACACATTCTTAATATAATACAGAAACAGGACTGTTTTTTTTTTTAACCCTGTATGTAAAAAAACAACATTATTTCTCCTCATACAGTAAATAGAAAAATAGATGTAGAACTAAATAGAGCTAACAGTAAGTTTATATAAATATTATTGCATTAGTTGCTTCTTGCTAATGTAACAAGATATTAGCTAGCTTTCTTCCTGCTTAAACACACTTTCTGTGGACACTTACAAAGGGAAAGGCCTGGTCAGGTTTTGCTGTATCAGTCGTCAGAACATCTCAGGTGTCTGATAGTGTGTGTGTCTGTGTGCGCACACCCGCAGGTTGGTGGTTAGCCACAGGAAGTTACAATAATGACAGACCAAACCCACCACACTGTCATGTTCACTGCAGCTCATGCCTGGCGTTCTGCAGGGGAGTCATGGAAACTGATCTGGCATCTCTCTTTTCACCATCTTAGCACGGAGAAAGCACTTGACGGGCAGGGTTTGTAGACCTGGTTTTGAAAAAAAAAAAAAAAGGCGTGAAAGTGAAGTCAGTTGGCTGGGTTTTACACTAAGATGCAACACAGGAAATAATGACACCTCACACGCAGAGGTCAAGGGTCACACGCTACTCTGACACATGCATATTGAGACTCTTATAATACAGATGCACTGGGAGTTATTTTTTAGACTTGTGGAGGAATATTTATCAGCTCGTCTTGTGTAGCCAGATTTTGATGACTGTTGTAATAATGCCTAATTAAACATGAAGCATGCAGGGCTTTCATGAATAGTTAGTTGGCTTGTCTGTGAATCAATGTGTCATTTATTTAGATGACTCACCATATACCATGCAGCAGCATGCATGTTGGCAGATTTATGCATAAATAGTGACATAAACATTCATTCAGGCATTTCAGGCTCACTCGATTTGTTTTAGAGCAGTTTTGCAAGAATTTGGGTTCTTAGATCCTCGTAGATCTCTGCAATCATTTGCTTAAAGTGTGTACTGTAAACACAAAATGCCTTAAGTGTTACTTTATTTCCACCTTTGCGTAATTTTAAAATAACAAGCAAAATAATCTTGTTTTCAGTTTGAAATTAGATTATTTTGAAATACGATTACTATTTTTTTTAACTTGTCTAGAAAATCCTTCTTGATTTAAGAAGTTTTAGATATTTTGGCTGGAAACAAGACAAAAAACCAACACAATCTCACGACCAATCCATGTGTGTTCATTGTGTAAAATTTGTCTAAACCCCAGTGATGGGTAGGTTTAGGGGTGGGTTAGGTGTACGTTATTCACACAAATCCGTACGAATCGGCAAAAAGACTAATTTTAATCACTAGGGAGAGCTATATTGGCCAGTGCATAAATAAACACTTAAAAAGCTAAACTCTAGTAATATTAGTTCAAATTAATCAATTACAGCACAAGCATAAATGAAGTCATGAACCAAACTGGCTTGAAAAGAGACCCAAGGCCATAACAAGTGACAGAAACACACTGCAAAAAAAAAGTAAGGTTTTAATCTAGAAATTCTTAAATCATAAAGGTTTTCTGAAGACTGGAATAAAACCAGACATTCAGTTGGAAACTGTTATTTTTACCGTCCAAAATGCATCAAATATCCATTCATCACAAGACTTTTGCCCTGTAGGAATAGCACTCTATACGAAGGCCAAATGTGCCATATCAGCTATGCCATTTTAATGGTCAAAAGATTCTGCTTTGTCTGGCAGGTGTAAAAAGTCACCTTCAATGAGTGTCCATCTGTCTGTAGCACTCAGGTTAGAGCATGCACACAGATACGCATGTGTCTGTATGAGTTATGGTGTGCTAAGGATCCTGAGTGTTTATCAGCAGGCATTTGAACTCTCCTGCCCTTCCTGGAAGCAAGCCACAGAGCGAGACCAGTGCAAAATCTCACATTCATGAATTATAGAGCAACCTGAGCTTTAAAAGAATGCTGACTGGTTGGACTTTGATGCAGTATAGAAACATCAAGTATAGGACAGACTGAAGCAGAGTTTAATGAATTCCCTGTGAACCTGCGGCTGTGTTTCTATCGGCCTCCGTGCTCCTGTGAGAAAATCATTCATACGTGTTTTACTTTCTGTTTGTTTAAGATGACGTAATGTCACAGTGATTAAAATAAACTTTGATCTTTTATCGTACACTGGGAAAACGGCCAGAGGATCCATTCTAAGAAATGTAGAAAACAAGTCATCTGAGATCAAGTGAATGAGCTTCATTGTTTGGATTAAAGATAATATGATGGTCATAAAACAGATGAATAGTTTTTCAGATGGAGTGATCTTTTGATCTGACGTTGCAGGGATTCCTCAGTCAACGCAATTTTGATCACGAGAACTATTTTCTTCACATACACATTTGAATAGACAAATTGTACTGTATACTGTATACAGTCGAAAAGATTGGGGTCAGTAAGCTTTTTTAAGAAATGCTTTTATTAAGCAAGGAGGCATTAAATTGATCAAAAGTTACAGTAGAGACATTAATAATGTTACAAATGATTTGAAAAAAAAGTATCAAAGTTTCCACAAAAATATTAAAATATTGAAATGTGTTATTAAGCAGCAAATAAGCATTTCAAAATGACTTCTGAAGAATCATATGAGTCTGAAATGATGCTTTGTACCACAGAAGGTAATATATTAAAGTTGGTTTAATTTGAATAACTTTTAAAATAACATTTATTGTATTCATGGTCAAATAAATGCAGCCTTGTTGAATCCCAAATTTTTGACCAATGAACACATAGTTGAGTTACACGTTCTAATGATTTGGGAAGAACGCTGGAGAAAATAAATGGCTAGCATTATTTACAACCAGTTAATTGAATAGCAAAAACCCATCCAGTAATGTGTGTTGCTGTAACACCCAGCAGTGTTGGCTCAGCGCCGGACCGAGATTGCCAGGAACAGTAAATTGTCTTTGTGAGACAGAGTACTACGGTGTGTGTGTTCTTGTTCTGTAGTGTTATTTAAATAAGAAGAGTGGCCATGCTTTGGCAAGTTGCTGGCTGTGATTAACGACTGTACAGATGGTTTGCAGCTGCCATTTATCATGGGAATTAACCCCAATATTTACAATAGAGAGAATGTGAGCACATACACACAAATGAGTGTTTGATAGCTTAACCAGTCGCAACATGCTTCTCTTCAATGCACACACACATATATATACTTAGCTATGCAAACAGGGACATACCATATGACCTTGAATGTAAGAATTATTATCATGAGTCATTTTCCCAGGTTAGGATGTCCCAAAATGTCGCCAAAAACGATTAAGCTATACTTCTGGGGGCAAAAAATGGCTAAATAAACATTTAAATGTTCATAAAACACATGCACCCAGTCGAACAGAAAGATATGCCTCAAATGTCAAATTGTAAAAACAATCCTCACACATCTATAAACTATTACTGAAATCTCAGTAAATATTATAAATTAGCAGCCTCAGCCCAGCTTTTTAATGTATTACATGTGTTAAAGTTTATTCAATAATTAAGAGTAGCTAAATGTGAAGTTTTTACACTGAAGGCATATGTAGACAACTAAAATAACATCATTTTTAAATCACTTTCACTTTTCAATTCAAAAGTTTTTGTATAACAAGAAACATCACTCCAGCTGCATTAAACAACGATGTGTTCAAATATTCTAATGTGTGCAAAACCATTCATAAAACATTTTTATTTGAAAAGGACATGTTAAATTGATTAAATGCAGCTGCAAACAAATTTAACTTGTAATTAAAGGAATAAATAAAATGACTGCAATAAATAAATTACAATTTAAATGATGTTTGCAAACTAATTTCGGGAGGAGCAGGCGCAGCGTTACCCCGCTCATCATTAATCATCTAATCTTCCTATCTATCGGTCTCCCTATCAGATCACACGTCACTTCCTATAAATAGCTAAAGTATCTCGATCTAAGTATTCCTCCTCCACCCCCGCTCCTCCTTTCTCTAAGCTCCTTCCCTAGGAGGAGCACGCAGGGTTCGGACGGGGCCGTCAGCATCTCTCCGTCCCGAGTCTTCTCCACGGACGGCACGCCAAACTTGCTTCGCTAATTATCTTTATTACCAGCAAGTTCGAACTCGTGAAAATATAATAAAATATAAAGCTTTATTTAAAATATGAAGAAATGTTGTTTTACATTTTAAGAATATTTCACAATATTATTGTTTTATTCTGTATTTTAGATAAAACAAATGCAGCCTTGGTGAGTATAATGGACAAATAAATACAGGAAAACTAAATAAACAACTCACTCACCCCAACCTTTTAAATGGTGTGTGTGTGTGTGTGTGCCCGTATATATTTATTATATTTAAGATGTTATGTGTGTTTAAGGGTGAAAGGGGATCTCGATCAATAACACTGACATTTCACTTATAAGTGCATATTAACCACGTTTTTTTTCTTACATGGTACAAATATATACAAGCAGTTTGACATGCATCTAAACGTATCAAGCCTTTTCAAAAGATGTAAGCGAGTAAAAGTGCTTTATCTCTCTCTCGCTCTCCTCAAACTCAAAAGCAATCAATGGCTCGCAGTGACTACGGCAGATGAGAGAAGCAAGAAAGAGGACAGAGAGGGACAGAGAAAGAGATGAAAGGAAAAGCAAAATGCCACCCATGCAATATAAATGCAGAGAAAGCTTGTAGCTGCTGAGCCTAATAACTATCGGCCCGGGCTCAGTCCTGCTTTGATGGCCCAATCTTCTAAAGTGAAACAGGTCAGGATGAGAAATCCAGAGAGAATTAGAGAGGCTGACAATCTTGTCAAAGACTTAGTGTGCAAACAAACAAACAAACAGTGTGCAAACAAACAAACACTCTCGCAGAAATAATATACTCATCACATACGAAGGGGACAGAATACAGAGAAGATATCGTCAGTGTGTGTCTTCACACGTGGAATCAATGAGAAGAAGCTCAAAAGAAGATTCGATCTTTTGTTATTCGCACCAGTTAGAGGAAACGCTTTATATTTTGCAATTTTCCCTCACACAAAGCTATCATATGTCTTCATCAGACATGCTTGTCCTTTTTGGAGCTGTATCTATCATTCGTGTTCATTCATCTATGACTAAGAGCAACGTGTACACTCTGCTAAATATCTTCTTTTATGATTGACAGAACAATGAGAGTCAGATTCAGAGGGAGTAAATGACGGCCTTGATTTTTGGCTGAGAGATTCACAGGTGAAATCCTATAACAACATGATAGATTATATTGTATAAGCCATTTTATCTTCAGAAGAGTCAATCAGCCTTTTTAACTAAATGGCTGTATTCAAGTGTCAAGGATTACAAAATGAAAAAGCAATGTCAAACACAATGCGACTGAACAGAACACAATGCGGAGCATTAAAACAAAGCAGGATGATAAATATTTCTCCATCCTCTCTGATGTATTGTGTCTCTGTCAAAACAAACAGGAGCTGCGAGCCAGAAGCAGGAAACAGGCTGATGAGATTTGCACAGTGTGCTGTTATTGGCTCAAACAATGGGGCAGAACATACGAGAGCGGCTCACAGCGGAGCAAAGGGGTAACTTGTACATGTCGTAATCGGTAATACACTGTTTTTAAAGTCTGGTGATTCAGATACTTACAAGCTAGTCTTGTCATGTAATATACAATAGCCCAACTGAGTCACACTTTAAAATGTTTGTCAAAGCATAAAAAAAATCTGTAATTTTTACAAAAATATTTTGGCAGCTGTGGTTGCCAGAATAATTTAGTATAAAAATACAGAAAACTGTAAACGCATTTACGGCCAAAAACGGTCAAATTTAACTGTAATTTACAAACAAGAAAATGTACATGTAAACAAGTAAATTTAACAATGCATGCTGCTATTAAATTATGTTTTGTGCCTTTAACATGCTGAAAACCTAGATAATAACGATGGTAAAAGTGAGCAACCTGAAGAATCAAAGCTCATAACAATTAGCTCCGCCACAAGCAGAAGTATATATTAGTATATAGAAGGTGCACTCAGTCATTCATGCAAACACAAAACACAATCACGGTAACACATGACACTTGAATAATCCAATAAACATTCATTAAACAACAGAAGATGTAACATAAAGCCCAAATGTACAAACCGGGTAACAAAAACTTTTAAAAACATGATTATTAGGGAATTCTAATAATATACTTTTACAGATTTTGACTGTAAATTGTACAAAGATTTTTTTCTATTTACGCTTAAAAACGGTACAATTAACAACATTTTACTGTAAAATTACATTAAATGTCTGGTTAGATGTTTTACAGTTTTCCCCTGTACTACGGGAACTTACTGTTAACCTATTAACAGTTTTTTATTCCGTAGCATTTTTACATTTAAAATTACATTTACTTTTACAGTGAATAAAGGCCTTCATTTATATTTTTGTGTTTTAAAATGTGAAACGAAAAAATTAAGCCAAATTAAAATTTTCTAATTATTTTACTTTTAAAGTGGTCATGAAGAAATTCAACATTAATTGTTTGCAGAGACATTTTAGTTTGAAACAGGCATTTAAAAGATTATAGAGGCAGTAAGATGTTTCTGAGAAAGGTCTCTTATGCTCAATAGGGTTGCATTTGAAATAATTGTTTTGTATTTTAATATCTTTTAAAATGTACTTCTGTGAATTTTCAGCAGTGTCAGGTGGTCCTTTAGGAATCATGCTAATATGTCGATGGGATGCCGGAGAAACATTTCTTGTCAGTGTTCAAATCAGTTAGTTGTGCTGCTTAATATTTATGTAACTGATTTTTTTCTAAAAGTAAATATTTGGTAAGATTATAAATGTCAATTTTACACAATTTGATTTTTTCTTTATGAATAAAAGTATGAATTTCTACAGTATTTCTTAAATGAATTGACCCATAACTTTTGAAAGAGTATTTAATGCAACTAGATTTAACATCTAACTTTGTTTGTTGTTTGTTGAGCAAAAGTAAGCATTTTTTCCCATTTCTGCCCAAATTCTTTAAAAAATATATAATATTGTAAAACTGTGTGTATACCATGCATTTGACGGAATGATAAAAAAGGCTTATAGCTCAGTCAGGAATCAGAAATGCTAGGTGTGATATTTAACTGAGTAGCAGCAGCAGGCGTCTTGATTGAACGATCTCTAAGAGAAACACTCTTCAGCCGAGGATTGTTTTGGTTCTCTGGATGAAGCGGTGTTCAGTGTGGATCATTGAGCAAATTCCTCTCATACTTGGATCTAGTCCAGACTCTTTCCAAGACACATATTTCAAGAACCTGAGCAGTGAGCACAGAACAAATGTCACTGACTACCAGCACCATAAGCTCGTTTTAGCCTCACATTTCCCTTTAAATTGTGGAGCACGGTTTCTACAGAGAGGGCAAGTTGAATTATTAGATCCAGTTGCTGGCAGTATGATCTATACCGCAAGAAATGATGGAAAGGTGACATGTATTTTCTCTGTTTCTCTTAAAACAGTTTATTGTTGCTTTTCTTATATTGTTGCTTTTGTTATTTAATCAAAATACTCTGAGGAATTGCAATTATGTTAATAAATTATAATAACTTATATAACAATACAATGAATTAATTAATTTGACAGAACAAAAGGGGTTTTTACCAAAGGTTGAAAAAAAAAAAAAGCGGTTTTACCCAAAACATTTTTACACGAGTGTCTAAAACTTTGAACAGAACTGTATCTTTCCAGGTAGGTTTTTTCTTCATATTGGAGACGTTGGCACAGTTCTTCTGGATTGAGTCTGTCTCAGTTTGTTCTGTTTCTTCATGTGATT
>JAUCMU010000097.1:3145305-3161239 GCA_032275025.1 Enteromius treurensis | reverse complement strand
TTAAAGCATCAACTCAAATTAAACTAAATAAAATTATATATAATTTTATTTAGTTTAATTTGAGTTGATGCTTTAATACATTTGTTATTGCATTTTATTTTTTATTTACATATACACTGAAAAAAATGTTGAATTTACCTATTTTTAAGGTAAGTTGTAACAGTGTTAGCAACAATTAAGTAAACAAATTTAGTTAACTATCTTTCAACATATTTTTTTTGTAGCTAAAATACTTTTTTCCCCTTAGCTTAAAAATGATTTTGCTTTAACTGTATATAATAGGCTATTTATTAATTTCTATTAATTAGTTTTAGTTGAAACTAAATAGTTAGTTGAAAATAAATAAATGCAATTCTGATGTCACGTTGATATCCCAGTGCTCTCCTCCTGTCTGTGCCAAGCTGTATGCTCATGTTAACCACAGTGTACAGTCCTGTTAAAATTACTGTAAGTCTAAGACTCGTCACAAGCATTTCAATGCCCAGTTCCCCAGTCTAACTGACAAATAAACCCCCTTGACTCCTGAATTGATTTGTTCTCTGTCTCAAATTGTCCCTTAAACCTTTCACGCCTCATGACGAATGTACATATTTAATACGGGCAGCAAGCCAGGGCTCTGGATTTAGCACGCTCATGAATGTCTTTTTTAAAGCGTGTATGTACAGTAGTGTACGCAGGTCTAATGCAGTAAATGAGTCAGCGTCACAGTACTGCTGCATTGGACAGGTGGGGCAATAAGTGGGCCAGTTAAATTTGAGAAAAAGTCTGCCAAAACCAGCATGAAAACGGGGACAGCTGCTGTGATGACATCACTGGCCCTGTCTGCTCAAAGTGTGCCAACAGTCTATTAAATTAAATAAACCGAAAACATGACTTCAGCTTAAAATACATGAGTCGAACTGATTTTGAGCATCGAGAGGTTTTGAAACCAGTTTTTCCTTCTGCATTTCATTCCAAGCTTGAGTCGTTTACATGTCATTCCTCAAGTGATTTCTTGTACTTGGTGAAATCACGCTCACCAACATAGCCACGTCTCCTTTCCTAAAGAAAGCTTAATGTGTTGGCAGTGAGTCTCAGAAAACCCCCAGCCACGACAATAAAGAGAGTTTGCTTGTAAATCAGAGAATGTCCCCTGGGGAAAGGCCTTTGATTTGTGTGCAAGAGGGGAAAAGAAAGCAAGAGAGGTAGAGAGAAAGGACAAAAGATAAATTATTTAGAGGACATTAACATGAAAGGGCCAGGGACAGGGTGAAGCCGAACGCTCACTGATAAAGTACCTTTGTGGATCACACAAGAAGAGGGTCATTGTGGGCCTGGAATACAAAGACTTCTAAAGGTCCTGAGAGATTCATCTTTAGTCAAGGTGAAACGTGTGAGCAGAGTTAGTTGATACCTAAAGGGATCATTTAACCAAAACTACCTTTTCTCATGGCATAAACGTACCTGGCCACACTTTCTGTTTAGCGAGATACGAAATACGTACCAATAAGTACATATCACTTCAGTTTCCAAAAGAAATGAACACTAGAGGCAGTAAACTTAGGGTAAATGGTGACAGAATTGTATGGTGAGCTGTGCCACTTTTCATTATTATGAGGCAAACAAAAAAAGCAAAAGTGAAAAATAACAAACTGTAAATTATTTATATCATACATGACGGTCCCACTTTATATTAAATGTCCCTAATACCTGTGTACTTACAGAGTAACTAGATGTGTATGTAGTGTGTAACCACAGTGTGAGTACACATTGCTACTGTACAAAGTATCTACAGCTGTAATCTTTATGTAACAGCTCTCAGAATGGTGTGTTAGTACAAATGTGTAACAGGACATTGATAACAACACTTTTTTCACTTCACTAAGTAGTCATGTTACAGGAATTACACAGCTACATTTTGTATCATCATCTGTCATCTTAACATTTATTTTCTGAAGCTGTATGAAGTTTATTACTGTATTGTCATCAGGATCAAGCATCAAGATAAGTTTATAATGTTTGTACTAATACTATTAGTACAATAACCACAGACTGCTTTGCACTTTGCCTTGCACTGACCGGTTAAATTTTTCAGTCTTTTCGTTATTTTAATTTGGAGGAAAATGCGCCTTTAAAGTGTTTTCACCTTTGCACTGTATGCGCTTAAATTCGGCTCACATTATCAATAACACGAACTCTGCACAGCGTATCTATTTCTCCAAAACCCTTGCATTATGTTTGCAATAAACACTCGAACTGATCGCTCAGGGAGTTTCAGTGCTGCTAGCCCCAACGTCTCATTTAAGCACAAGCTGATGAGGATGTGATCAGATGTGATCGCCAGGGACCAATTATGTATATTGTTTCATTTTTAATGCTCTTATATTTGCGCTCTGCAGGCATATTTGTGTAAAATCCATCAATATCATTTGACATAATATGACCTACAAGCTTGTTTGTGTGTCATTAGCAGTGCTTTTCTCCTCTAAAGGCCACATTAACTGAACAGCCCGTGTGCAATGCAAGCCAAGAAAGAAATCAATAATGAGGCACCACTTGAATATCAAAATATCCTACGCCGCAGACACCGTATAAGAGTCTCAATAATGAATTCATGCGTATATTACACAACAATACACTTTAAAAGCAGTAAAACTACAAAGAACTCTGGATCAAAGACAGCCCTAATGAGTGCAGAGCTTACCGCAAAGTGGGACCGTTTATTTTGACGCTTGTAAGGGAAAAGAGCCACTGCAATATGCATTAGGTCTGCGTTTTACTGACAAACTGAATTTAGCCGCTAAAATTATTCAGTCGTTTTAGAAAATTTTTTGCTCCAGTTATGATCTAAAACACATCGGTAGGAAACAATTAATTCAACGCTTGGCCTAAATATAATCTAATATGTGATACAACATGGTTGTTGCCACTAGAAGTGAAGTACTTTTCCTTAACAGGGGATGTTACTGTACCGTTCTATGTAACTTACCCTTGGTTGAGTTGTAAAACCCATTAGGATCCAACCACAAGGCATTCCATTCCATTGCTTTATTACATTCCATCCGCAATACCAAATAAGCAATCATGTATAGCTCAGCAAATAAAACTATTAGTGTGGTAATCCATACCGACTCTCGTGTCAAGCCACAATAATGTTCAGGAAAAGAACAAATGAGAGGAAAGAGGGAAATAAAAACACATTTAGGGCGATTACCCATGCAATAAATAATGTTCTGGCTTTGTAACAACCCACTGTTTCATCCTACCTTCTTTCGAGAAATGGAGAATAAGAAAGCTCCAAGAAAGTGAAAATGACTTTTTTTTTTTTTTTTTTACGTCGTATGCCCTGGTAATGAAAAGGAAATGAGAATTCATGCTACCTTCACCAACCTGTCCGTATCCGTCACCATCTGTGTTCATGCATCTCAAAACATCAGCGTTCCACACTTACGGTTAGTTTGCCAAAGAACGCTCCCTAAAAACCCACTCATCCTGTCGCCATGACGACCACAAAAAAACAGCCAAAAATGGAACCGAAATTCACGAAAAAGTCTCTAATGGCTAACAGACCGTATCTCCTCTCTTAGCTGGAGGATCAGAGGGAGCTGACAGGAATTTGGACAATAAATGCTGTCTTCATTTCCTACGAGGCCAGAGGGGAACACGTCTGTGCCACTGAACTTCAGCGGATGAGAACCTATACTGTCTAACCTTGCTCACCTCACAATCTCTGGCAAAGCCTCGCTACTATTGCAGATATTTCATGCTTAGATGCTTTCTTAAAGGTTTAGATGACCAGAAAGCCTTTATTCGAAAGCATACTCACTGATCGAGCGTCACTGAATGGGCATAACTCCTCACAGGGTCAAAAAGCAAAGAACGTTTGCACTTCAGCTTTAACCTCCACTATCCGTGTTAGTACAAGAGATGTGAATGATGTCTAATTTTGTTTATCTGTGCTCTGATACTTTAACCAGAACACGAGTTCACCTTTAGTCCAGGTCCTCGCCGGTCTTACCGCAACCCAGTGAATGCGTGACAGTAAATCAATACTAATCAATTCCTCAGTCTGTTAGGTAATAACAAGCTAAGGAGGCACTCTGAGAAATATGGCTTTCAGACCTCTTTAATTTGTCATAATACAAGAGAGGAAAAACGCAAACGAGATTATCCATTCCCGAGTCCCTTATTCTGGTCTTCTAGCCGACACCACAGACGGCAGGATGGCTGGGTAATTTGAAGGGGCAGCAGTCCTATATATGGAGTCTCCAGTCAGGTGAATCCAATTTAGAAATTGCACTGCAGATAATTGGATTCCGAACTTGTCCAGCTCAGGTGTATTTGTGCATTTAATCTAACATGAGTTATCTTATCTGATGTCCAGAGTGAAAAGTCTTGAACTTCACTCTGGTTTGAGATACGCGTTGGAATAAATGGACTGGATTCTAATACCAACTAATATCCATTTCTCAGTGTTTGCAAAAGAATAGTGATAAAACTATTGATTACTCACCTTTGTTCAGACTGCCCATAATTTTTTTCTTCTAAAGCATGTTTTATGATCTTCCTACATAACACACCTCATTTACAGCTTAGAATGCTAAAATATTTATTAAAAGAATAAAAAACTGTTAAAATGATAAAAATCAGTATGCAAACAGAAGAAGGGAATAGGGGTAGTTCATTAAAATAGTCAAATCAGTGGCTTCTGGTAACTGTTTTTTTTAATGAGACTCATACTGGTTTGGAACAATCTGAGGACAAGTTCATTTTTCAGTGAAGCACCCTTTTAGGAAGATTCTAGTTTTTTTTCCCTTTTTAAACCTACAAACGAAACAGAAATAATGACTCTAAAATTAAATTATGAAAATTGCTAATAGAAAAACCTATAATCTTTCATCACAAATCTGACAATTGGGGCAGACTGGTCTCAGTCCCTCGAGGCAATATTAAAGTCAAGATAAATTGGATAGTCATATAACTTCATTGGATGTTGACTGTAAGGACAGCGAAAGGTGGACTCTAACGGGTGGAGTTTAATTAAACTATATTATTGAGGTCTAAGGATGTTTCACTTCAAGACTGAGTTTTCCTTAAATATTATGAGATCGTTAGAAAGAAAGAATATCAATAATGTGCATTTCGAAAATATCAGAAAAGAACTGGATTATAGGAAAACGTGCCTCATGGCAACAAATTACATTATGCAACACTTTCATAACACTTTCAAAGCAGGTGGCATTAAATGCATGTTCAGAAGAATCTGGCATTGTTTTATTACCTTGTTGTTTTACTCATCACAGTTGTTCGTCAGTAGTCATGTCGGGTGAGTGTTGCTAAAAAGGTAATGCTCTATCATGTTTGAAAATACCTCCTTACTTCTACAAATCTTTGACATTTCAAGCCAACTTTAGCAACTGGGATATATCTATGAGGGAAAAAAAGAGGTTAGGTAACACTGCATTAGAACAACCCCCTAAGCAGAATATCAATACAGCGCTGACTTTGCGAGTTCTGTAAATATTTCATGTTATCGGGGTCAGCTCAGCAGGATTATCCAAGAATGAGAAATATTCCTCAGAGCACTTAGAATCAGACACAGCTGTTAATCAGATATTTAAAGCCTTTATTTCCCCCCCAAATCCTCTTACACACTAGGCCGAATCATTGTGCCTTTTAACAGATGTTCTGCACACTTCTTTTAATCAGTTGTTGTATCCGTGAAAAAGCACTTAGCGCTTCATGATAAAGAGGAGATGAAAAACGGTTATTGTTAGCGTGCTGCTTTCCAGTGAGTTTCTAACTGCATTAGATGAATATCAGGTCCCTCAGTATGAGGCAGGGCAAACGGGAAAGGGCCCATCACATCCCTGCTTTGTGGTCGAGGAGTTTTAACCACCAATGAAGTGGGGCAGCACGGGCGCATTAATCAAAGCGAAAGGTCAGCAGAACAAGCCAATTTGCAGACAGCTCAACTAGACCCCTCTGGAGAAACGGATAGCCTACATACCTCTCCTCTGAAACACACAGAGCTGAGTGAACAGACCGAGACTGACTCTGGCCTGTGGGTGAAGCTGGTTCGGTAAGTATCACGCAAGTGTCTTAGCTGGCTTTTTCCTTTGATGTTTCACAAAAAGCTGCTTTGCATCATTAGGTTAAGTGCTCCACAATTTTACTGAGAGGTCAGAACTCGGAGAAAGCAACTTAACAACAGATTAGATGCCTCTGGAAAACTGTCATCTAATGGTAAGCTGCAGGTTCAGTCTTGCAGCATGGCGAAATAGGCTCGCGTTTATCGTCAACACTGAACATTTTCCAAGAATAATTTCCAAATGTTTAACAAAATAAAAAATAAAAAAATAATAATATTTACACTTTAAAAACGTACTTTGAATCATGCTCTTGACCCAGTCAGACCTGTCAAATGAACACAATCTATTAAAAAATATATACTGTATATATTCACAGTTACAACTCGAAAAACTAGTCACCCCAAAATTTGCATCCTGTCTTTATTTTATCCATGTATTTCCAAAGCTTTTATTTGTTCCATGCATGACTTGAGATGAGGTGAGTTTTGAAGAATGGTAACATTGGTTTTATGATCTAAATATCCAGAACAAAAGAATCCACCATTAAATTATCAGTTTTGAATTTCTATGTTAGATTTAACATGCAAAAATGTATTCTTTGAAGTCTCATATCTCTTTCAGGCTTTGCATATTCAACCTTGCCTTGTCGCAATCATAAAAAGATATGAATTGGTTGCATTTAGCATCTAACCTGATGCATATGATAAATTTGGCGGTTGGTTTTTTTATGTCCAAAAAAAGAGAGAAAAACACGGTAAAACAACATTCTGATATTTTGATTTGCTGCTCAAGAAAAGTTTCATATTATCATTAACACTAAAAACAGTTGTGATGCTTCATTTGTTTGTTTTATCTCAGGATTCTTTCAAGTACAGTATACAGAGTTCAAAAGAACAGTATTTATTAGAAATATGCATTTTTTGCAATGATGTAAAAGTCTGTAACTTACTGTAACTTTTGGTCTATTGAATGCATCAATGATAAAAAAAAAAAAAACAACAACGACAAAAAAAAAAAAAATACATTTGGGAGAACACAAGGCAGCTGGGGCAATCAACAGCAACCAGATTGTATATTTTACAACTTTATTGCTCTCTAAAACAGTGCAGCACATTCTGTAGATAAAGTCTCTCTGATTCAAACGCAATGCCTTTCTTTAGACGTCTTCATTTAAAGCATGCCCTGGGTTTACCTCACCTTTTAAACAGGCTGAGACAGTTACCTGGGATGAACCGGTAATAATACAGAGGTATTTCTTTACAAGCAGTTAAATGGAGCTATCACTCTGAACCTTGGTCTCCTTATTCTTGAGCAGACATAATCTCATGTTTCACTGGTTGTTTGCAAGAGCTTTTATTTGCATTAGTAGCTGATCAAAAACATAGAAGAGTTGGTTTTGGAAGGTCTGAATGACTGTGAGAAAAAGGCCTCCACATGATGCAAAGGTGTCAGGATGGTGAAAAATATGAGTGTTATTTATAGCTCACTCCACAACCCAGAAAAATGAAATTCCCAATGAACTGTCACAACCTCTTTTCTCTGGGTCTCAGAATAGGCCAATTTACACAGCCTGGGATGGCAGGCCTCATGAGTAAAAGCTCTTGCTTGATCTTATTTCAAGCTATGATTCAAATGCCACTCATCTGAATTCTTGTTTTGCTGTGAAATCAGCTCTAAAGTGAGAGACATGGACAGGCCTATGCATATGACCGATGACATTTATTTTAGATGCTAGTATTAGCTCTCAAAATAAAATCTCCGTTAGAGGAGATTACAAAAGGATAAGTGCTCTTTTCTGCATGAAATCTCTGTCCCTCTGTTGTGTGGTTATGTGAGGCGCTTCAGCTGCATTTGACATTCACATGTTACATCTAACCTCGAAGATTTCCACAATGACCTTTGGTTTGGTGCTCAGACCAATTAAATACTAAAATATAAAAAAAACATATTAAAGTGATATTAGATTGATAGTAACAGTATTATTGCACTTTTGTTTTGATAATTTTGTGCAAGTGTATGCATCAAGTGCATCAGTAAATATCACATTTTGTATTTTGCTTTAAAATTGGCCTAGTGTAGCCTAGATTTTTTCTTTTACTAATCAAAAAATCTATATAAAAAATTCTAATTGTGTTCTATATATAGAACAAATTCTGCAGCAGCTCCGGTGACTTGATTTAAACCCTTCAGTTGCCAAAACCACAGAAGAAAACCTGTGCCGCGTTTATAGAGGGTTTGTGCAGAGCAGAACGGCTCTCTCGTACTGTATTGTGTCACAGATACTAATTGTCTGGTTTTATCCACCTGGTCTCATAAAAATATGTACCTCGGTGCACTTTTTGTGCAACATCGTTTTTATGTACCTTACTGCACGTTTCGCTAATGTTTCAAAGAGAAAGTTTAATACGTGAACCATTGCACAGTGTTATTACTTTGACATAAGTAAGTATTGCTGTGCTTTTATTACGTTTCTTCAGTTGCATATTGTGATGGTTCAGAATTGAAATATCCATGGACTGTTGCTAAAAGTGAATGCTCTATCATGTGGGAAATATGCCCTACACCAAATCCAACCTTAAGTCTACCCTAGAGTGTTAACAAACGCAAAACTGATAAAAAAGGCACTTGTTGATGCAACCATGCCCTTTCAACTTCCTTTAACACAGATTTGAAGATTAGTCGAACTCTAGTTACACGGGTTTTGAACCAGAGCTTTCCAACGCCTACTGTAAGTGTAACGCTGTATCGCATGAGCTACCGAACATACCTACCGTCTATGAAGACACATCGATATGAAGCTGGATATTTGTGATGCTAATGTTCAATAGCATCTGTTTTCAAATATCCCAACATATTAATATTGTTTTGAAGTCATAACATGACATAAAACTTTAAGTATAGCAATTGTGTGAAAATGTCACTTTATTAATGGAAACTCTGTAAATTTGTATGAAAAGGAATAAAAGGTATCATTGTTTTACTGCCTCTAGTGTTCATTTCTTTTGGAAATTGCAGTGATATGTACTTATTGGTATGTATTTCATGTTTCGCTAAAAAGTGTGCCCAGG
The DNA here is from genome assembly GCA_032275025.1 of Enteromius treurensis. NCBI lineage: Eukaryota > Metazoa > Chordata > Actinopteri > Cypriniformes > Cyprinidae > Enteromius > Enteromius treurensis. The sequence continues at coordinate 3,152,100 of JAUCMU010000097.1, read as the reverse complement.
TACATTTATGCCATGAGACCAGGTAGGGTTTTGTTTTAATTTAATTCCATCAGTCGGCAGACAGCATTGATTGACACAGAAGTGACAGACAGAATGGCCCCATGAACAACAAGCTTTTTGGGAACCATTTTTTGAGTCAACTACAGGGCTGGGATCATTTTGTCCGCTTACCTATAATCCAGAAATGCACTGCATGTAATGTGTTTATGAAGATGGAATGAATACAGGCCATCATAACATCTGCCAGTCCCACGTCGGCCTGTTTAGTCACAGTCAAGACCACCTGAGGTGCAAACCCTATGGTCAACACCTGGCTGTAATCCATGTCTATTCTTGATTTTCTGTTTTTGATAGAAAAGACATGGTCAAACAATGCAGTGCACTGCTGTTTGGGGGGTAAACCCAACGTAATCCCAATATCTTAGTAGGGGATTTCATGAATTTAGATGGAGATTCAGTGAAGGCAGAAGACAATGGAGTGAGAGCTCTTAGCAAAAGGTCAGCGACAAGTATGGGATAGATGTGTCACAGGGACATACAGTATATTTTTGGTTTATTTTTTTGTGCATAAAAGTGAGTAATTATATTTGGATTCAATTCCAATAATTGATATAATTTGTTAATTTTCATTTTATTATTATTACTAATAGTTTTTATTAATAATCATCAGCCTAAAAATATAAACACATGACAGTTTAAAATCTATAATTATAAATTATGCCGTTTTCGTGACCTCTTTTAATGGAGAGATTTTGTACAGAAAAAAAAAATATTTGCACAAGACCAGGCAAAAGATTTGTTAAGAAAATACAGTATTAATATATATTGCATATTCATGTGCATGTGGATGATTTAATCTATTCAAAAAACAAAATGTACCTAGTATAAAGTATCAGGATCTCATTTTAATTAACATTTCACAGGGCAAAATCTTTTTCTACTTATATTCCTTGCATTTTTATTTTCTTAGAGCAATGAAGACCTTCTGCTTCGTTGTCAGCTCTACCGCTGATGAGGTTTGAATTGGATTTTACTTGCAATTTAAATTAGAATTGACCTCGGCGCTAGTGTGTGATCTACACTACTTCTCACTCTGATGTATGTTCTCAGGCTTAACATAGATTTAAATAATTCACTCGCACTTGCTGCCAAAACTGGGTAATCAGCCTGCGGGCCTGAGAGGAGGAGCTGGGGAGAAGACAGGATTAGACAGAGGTGAGGAGGAGGAAGAGCAAGCGGAGGAAGGGAATCTTAATAGTAAGACAGTGATTGCTCAGTCCACATGCACGATTAAGAGCGTGACAGGGACTTTAGAGAGAGAGAGAGAATACTCTTAAATGACAGATGTGACAGATTACAGCCTTGAATGAGATGAGCAATAACGTCTTAATACAATTCATATGCATTTGGGTGTTGGCTCGGCCCTGGGTATCAGAGGTTTTTTAACTTATAATTAGTTAGTTCACAAATAAATTTCTGCAGCAAACAGTATATGCTGAAGATCTAAAAGGAAGAATGACAGAACGCATTCAGTAATAGTACAGAGTATATTCCACTTTACTGACTATCAGAAACTTTGCAAATATAAATCTCTACTCTGAGAGTTAATAGACATGTAGTTGACATGTAGTTAGTGAGTTACTTACAGTAGGTAGAATATCTAAAGTGGACTATCAAAATAAAACGTAACCCAGTACACATTTTAAACAAGTGATGTGAATATGCAAACCCTCCGGGGGGTAAATTCACTCAACAGTCATGATGCATGAGGGACAATATCCTTAATGTCTTTTTCAATAACCACCCACAGTCGAGCAGAACAAGGTGATAAATGCACTAAAATAGCACTGCACTGTGAGGATTTAAATGAAGTCAAAGTCATTTTGTTAAGCTGAAATACGCCTCCTTTTTGTGCAAATTAAATCAGATTCATCGTTCTTTATTCACAAAACTCTTGCTTACCACAATTAACATGGCACTGTTTCTACCCACAGAAAGCAGATGGTAAACAGAGTTTTATTTAAAAGAGATGTTTGTGCACAACTTCTATTTAACATGGCAGCAGTAAGTGATGTCAAATTAAGGATAAGAGCATTTATCTGCGCGCATTCTACTGAGACAATTCAGGTGCACTATGTCATTGATTTGATTTCTCAGTTTTTAAATACATTTCAGATTAGATCATTTAAATATGCTGTGCTTTTGTCTTGTTTTAAGAATTATAAGTATTTCTAATTAGTTTTCAGTATATGAATACTTTATTTTTCTTAAATTAATATATATATATTTTTTTAGGTTTAAGTATTCCATGCTTTATTTTAGCTTTATTTTAATTCCGGTATATTCAGGGCACAGCATGTTTGTTTACCATGAATTGACAAAGAGATATTTTATTATAACACTTATAATTTTTGATTATTTAAAATAAAAAAAAAGGAATTAAAAAAATATATTCAAATTTTAATTAAAAATTAAATAAAATGTAATAAAATAAAAAATGTAATAAAATTAAATTACATTTAAAAGGTTTACAGCACTGATCCTCCCTAAAACAGAACTCAGAACCAAGCTAAAAGATAATGAAGTGCATCATGCAAACTGCAATCAGCATTGATTTTGTGGGAGCAATTGTGCCGTTATCTGATTTGCATAAGCCCTTTATTGAATGGAGCACTAAAAACAATGCAGACAGAACATGTAAATAAATTATGACATCAGTGGGCACCCAATTCAGTCTTTGTGAATCCTTCCCTCTATCCTTTGCAGCTTAAATTACTTACTGCACAACTCACATCGTTTTTCTCAGCCATCAAACTACACTTAACAGCTATGGTTATACTTCAAAGAGCCTTAATCTGATGCTATGGCTCAGTCTGCACTTGAATAATATGCTTTGTTGTTTCATAAAGACGATTGTGTCTCTGGACTGGAGTTTAAACATTTGCCATGTCCTGTATTTCCTACAGAGAAAATATCCAGAGCCTGTTAGCTTTGGCTATTGCCGTCAGGCTGGTCATAATTAGATCAGAAAATGACACATGCAAGTGCTATGAATAGTAATGAGGGTTAGGCCATCTGCATTGGCAACTACGCAGTGTTTAAAACTGTTGTAGCGAATTTTGTTCTCATTAAAAAGCCCCAGATGACAAGCTTTGATTTTCCTACAACAATGCCTATGATGGTATTAACACACAAACTATCGCTTGCACTGGATCCACAGTGAAGGGAAAAAAAAAGCTTTGAAAATATGCAGCGTTATTCCACACAGAGGTATCATTCACAGGAAAGGCTCTGTTTTTCATTTTAGGGGACACATTGGCCCTTGATTGCAGAACTGATTTTGTTTTTGTTGTTTTGCCAGCAGTATGCAAATGAAGTGTTTTGTGTACAGTATGGCCGTCAAAAGGCTTAAGCCAGATTGTTCGCAATCTGCTGTCCATTTCACCAACTGTCCATCTCATGCTGAAAACCAAACCAGAACATCCTGTAACCATCCACCAGGACAGATCCAACCCCTTCACAACATATTGCAATGAGCCGTTGAATAAATAGACTGTGGGACAACTCGCCTGAAGCTCTGACAGAGATGGAGAGGGAGGGAGGAAAAATAAACAGGAAAAAGTGACACACGCAGCTCATATTTAGACCCACCTAAGGGCGTCTCTTCACTTTGGTCAAGGCAGGCACAATAACAGCAACAACTGCAGTTTATCAAACCCTTCAAGGCTAGAATCACAGTTGACTGCATAAACCATGACACACTTAACGTCCGTCCACTTGTGGAACTGGAGCCAAGGATTTACAGAGCTCAGACCGTCTGTCAGCTACCCCGCATACGTGCAAGCTTATTCACTTATCTTCTTCACAGCTAGGACTGAAACAGTCCCCCGGTTCACTCCATGTCTTATTCATAACACCCATATGCTGCATGCAGCTGGGACCCACGCAGCGTCTTCCCCTACACTTCCTGTAGCTTATGGGATGGAAATCATATTAATACAGATCAAAACTTACATCACTTATCCTGATCCTTTCTCAGTGTTGGGCCCGTTATGTGATAAAATTGTGCGATCGACAAGAGTGAAATGTACAGAAAAGAACAGGATACAGCACAGGTTTCCTGGTTTTGCAGTTATGCGTGGTACAGTATTAGAAGCAGCTTTTGCTGTATTGAAGCTATATATTTGATCAAAACAATCAAATCCATGAGCATGGCTAAACTGTGACTGACCAACAGGTGAGAATCAGGCTTTTTACTCCAAATTTTTTTCTTTTTTTCTTTTGGGGAAACTGTGACACCCAGCAAAAAAGTATTTTTTAAAGGTAAAAGTCTTCAATGCATCCTTGCTGGTAAAAAAAAAAAAATGTCGCTTACCTCAAACTATTGAATGGTAACTTGTATCATATTTTCCTTTACCTGACATTTATGAAAAATGTCTTTGTCCTAAGAACACATTTCAACCTTTAACTTCTACCTCTATTATATTTATTTTTCATATTATTATTTTAGGCTCTCTTAACTAGTTGCATATTACAATCAATATTATTTAAATGTTAGCCATTTATTAGTAGTAATTAAGCACATATTAATATCTTATTCTGCATCCCTAATCCTAGCCAATACCTTAACTACCGCACTAACTATTAATAAGCAGCAAATTAGGATATATATATATATTTTCTTTAGGGAAAAGTTGTTAATAGTAAATAAGTGTTACAGAGAAAACATATCTAAGAGGAACAGCCACCCATATTTGCAGCTCACATTGCACATTATACGTTTCAAGTATAGAGTAGATCACAAGCTAGAACAGTTAGGAAAAACAAACATCTGCTTTTCAGTGGAAGATTTTTAAGGGACTGTTCAATAAAATATTGGTAAGCCAAGTTATGCCCTGTGACAAAAAAAAAAAAAAAAGCCTGGACACACCACTGACATAAGAAAATAATCCAGGTGGAAATGATGCAATCCTCTGCACTGTGAATCCATGCATAAATGTTTACATCCCTTTGAGAGAATGTGAACACATATGGATGTGTGTGTTTGTGTTTGTGTGTGTTTAAACTAAAGGAAAACCATATGAGGTCAGAGAGTGTATCCCACAGTCCTCAGCTCCTTACAAACCTCTCTGTAATGGCCTGTCTTTAATGCTAAGTCAACACTGGCAGAAACGTTCCCTGCCTGAGTAAAATACCTCCCCTGTCTGAGGCCTGAGTCCCGCTCTGTCCTCAAAATACACTTTCCTTCTGCTGTCATTGTGCACAGCTCAAAATAAAGAATCTGTGTTTATGCTAGACTTATGGAAAAAAAACACTCTTTTGGGCTCACCGAGGTCTCTGGCTAACACGAGTCTCTTATTAAAGCTCTTTGCCGAACCAAGACAGTCCCTGTGAGGCCCCCGGGGCCCACTTCATGCAGGCAGTAGCTAGCAATCCAGCATCCGTTCAGATATACGACTCAGAAATGTTACTGACCCCACCCAGCCAAATCCCCTAATCTTTTCCACTCTCCACATGCCAGAGAAATGCAGTCATGCAGACAACCCTACTGCAGGTTTGGGTGATTGTAAATGCACATGTTGGGAGAAAGAAGGAGTCAGAATGCCTGGGTCAGGGAGTAGAGATGGCTTCTCTAATTGAGCAGAACGATTTGTGGCTAGCTGTGTTCACTGAATCTCTCAGCCATGATGTGGGCACTTGAGTTGAAGTCTTTTTCAGGGTTGTCTTTGAGATCCTTAGATAAAATATTATATTTCCTAAGGGGGATCTCTCAGCTCAAGAGTTCAGACATGCACATTTAAAAAGAGGTAAGATCTTATGCATGCGTAAGCAGCACATATTTTTTAGGCGCCCATGTTAACGGATGAGAGCTTTCACGTGCAGGGACGGCGCGGCAGCATTTAGCAGGAGCAGAGCAGAAGTATACAGAATAATATAGACAGTCGCGTAACAAAGTACGCTGGCAATGACATAAATCAAAGCACATGGCACACAGTGTTCAGAGAAGATAGCTGGAAAATACGATAAGGAATAAGATGCTTGTCTAAAGCCTCCTGCAGTACAAGCCGCGCACGGTTCAGCTGCGCGTGACAAACACTGCCAGTATGAGAGCACAATTGGCGCGAGCTGCTCCTGCTCTGCATATGCACATGCACCACTTACGCGTGAAGTGTAAAACCTGTGTAACACCTTGAGATTTTAGTGCGGATGTATAGCCGAATTGCACTGTAGCCCTAACTACTGTACGTGTAAGCTTCGATTCTTATCACCTGTTGTCCATGATCTTCATGTACCATTTCGGATGGGACTAACACCTCCGTGTTTATTACAGAGGTGAGAGGGTCTGTTTTGTACATCTGGGCGTCACAGAGATCATAGTCGTTCAGATTGATTACACATAGTATAATCACAAATACCATGGTGAAGCTAAATGGCTAGTACAGCAAAACCATGTTAATGTGTGATTACTTCAGTTAAATTAGTATGATATTAATTTGTAGTAAACACATGTTTAATTTTGCTTTACTTTTAGTCATTATTTTTAGCACACATATTCTAAATTGCTTAAATGAGCAATTTTAATCTAAATTAAAAAAAATAATCTATGCCCACCCCTTATATATATATATATATATATATTATATAGTCAACATTTGAAGTGGATCATAAAAAATCAAAGGTTAAGCCTTTCTTGTCAGCTAAGAATTTTGAAATTGTTGTGCATGCTTTTGTAACGTCGCGGCTTGATTACTGTAACTCATTGTATATTGGTGCCCCTCAGTCATGTGTCGCACG
>JAUCMU010000097.1:3124829-3135768 GCA_032275025.1 Enteromius treurensis | reverse complement strand
GCTTGTCTCTGCGTCTCGGTCTGATGACGGCTCACTCAGGGCAGGTCTGAGGTAAAACACCAGTTCAGTCTGTGTGACACGCTGCTGTCAATCATCTATTGTGGGTGTGGCCTCTTAGGAAAGGTATAACTGTAGTTAAGGTATACCTTTAGAGTCTTCTTAGTGCACTAAGAGACAACATTATCGGAGAACGCAGCCCTGATCTGATCATCATCCAGTCTGTCTGGGATCACATGAAGAAACAGAACAAACTGAGACAGACTCAATCCAGAAGAACTGCTCCAACCTCTCCAAATCTATCTGGAAAGCTGCAGTACTGTTCAGAGTTTTAGACACTTGTGTAAAAATGCTGTAAAATGAGCATGCTTTCAAAAATAATGGCATAAATAGATTTAATTTATCAATTAACTTCTATTAACTAAATCAAATAAATTGTACAGCTTTTGGTAAAAAAGCTTCTGTTTCAAGGCAAATAGTTTTCCAGGTAGGTTTTTACTAGTGGCCTAAGATTTTTATACAGTACCGTATATATATTGGATCTATTACACTGCATTACAAATCGATACCTGTTTCTTTCTCTTTCAACACTTTCTGCCTCTGTTTTGAAACTCTCTCTTTAAAATCTCCTCTTTCCTCTTTCTCCAACTTTCAGTAAACAGGTAAAGCCACCAGATGCATTGAGAACAAACAGTGACTGCATGTTTGTGCTAGTTTATGAATAACAGGATTTCTCTATCAACATCCTCTTTTGACTGCTTGCACAGCAGCCCACAGACTGTCTACGCCACTTCCTCCCTTAACTACAATAAAGAGATTACCACAACGGTTTCATTTCTCCTTCCTCAGGGGAGGTTGGTTTTCTCTGAGGATAAGTCGCTCTAGGCCCCCGGAGCCATAATATAGCTGCTAGTACATCAACAGAGAGATAGCAATGTTTGTGTATCCAGAGATGAGATATCCTTTTGATTACGCTGCTACCTATTTCGTGCAACATTTTAAACAACAAATGCTGGAGAGACTCCAGTCAGGTAGAAAGAATAGAGTTTGTTTGGTTTTAATTGCCTAGATCAGAACAGGGTCCAAGATGCACGCTTTTTTTCCCTGAAGACACCACCTCAGACTGCACATATGTTGAGTTAAACATCATAACACACAGAGGTGAATATGTGATGTTGCGGTCTGCACCCTCCTTTTGAGCGTTCGCCACAGGAGTGCTTCCTGTAATGTGTGTGATCTGCACGAGCAGCCCTGCATAACTAACAACTTCTCTAATTGCTCATATTGAGAATAATCTTTCCCCCTTGTAGCATGAGCACCAGATGGTTGTTTGAAGATCCTCCCTACCAGAGAGAAGGGAGTTCAGACCTTTGGACAGCATAGATTGAAGCACATGGCGCTCATGCATATGACAAAAATATGTGTTTTGGTGGATGCAGTTTACAGTAATGGGTGGGTAGCACAAAGGTCAGAGGTTTGATCCTGGGTTGAGGTGACTCATGGAATTGAGCTCTGCTTTGATGCCCCATCACTGTTTGTAGCCTGGAGAAAAACATTTAACCCAAGGTCGCTTCATGGGGAGCGTAACAGTAATTAGTGTTTTGTGAGTCCTGCAATAAAAGAGAATGAACAAGCATCTGCTATACTGTATTTTCAAGCTTATATTCCTTAAAGATTGGTTCAGCCAAAAATTTAAATGCTGCAACTGACTCACCCTGATTAAAATCCAATTAGCTTTCTTTTTCTTTCTTTTTTTTTCTTTTAATGTTAAAAATCTATTTTAAAAAGTATTTTTTTCGTACAATGAAGGCTTACAAGAGCCAAAAAGCATCTTAAAAGTGGAAAATGAAACCAAATGCATGCATGCTTATAATATTTGAGAATTAAATATTAGAATAATACAATTTTCATTTCAAAATTCAATTTCCCTAACCCAAATCTTAAACATTAAAAGTGCCACAACTTTCAAAGACCTACAGTAGGACCTATTAAAAACCAGCACAGGAACACAAAAGCATCTTTGTGTGTGTCTGCGAATTGACTTTAAAACATGCTTGATAATCCTCAGTTAAGTACAGCCTGGCCTTAACCTGTTAAAGCTTTGCAAAGCCAGGGACGTTTAAGCATTTTAAACAGCTGTGCACATTAAATTTTTATATGCTGTTTTATACAATTGTAGATCTTTCAGGAAGAGCTTGTAGTGTTGTGCAACATTACATTAAGTCTTCATTTAAAAGATTTATACAGCTGTAGATATCACAATCTATTTTTCTGGCTGGGCAGTGAATCACTTTAATGGATGCTGAGATGGAAAGCCAGGGCATGGAAAACAAAACATGAGGGAAATGGTTATTATCATCAAGTAATGCTGACATGAGCCATTTCCCTTCAAAAACAGAGTCCAATAAAAAACATAACAACATGCAATCTATCCTTAATAGACACCAAATAATGGAATTAATTATACACTTACCTTGCAGCAGGGTAAATCAAATGCGAAATAGCATATTTTCCTGCAAGTTAAACTGATTGAAATGCAAAACTTATGAATGCACTGCCTCACAAACTAATTTAAACACTTTGCAGGTATATTGTTGTCAGCATTGTCAGAATTCCGATGCACAATGTCTCTGCAACTTTCATTGCTGAACACAAAATTGTTTATGCAAGCAATATGCAACCCATTTCTTCATATTGCAACAAGAGCGCTGATTGCTGGAGTCAAAAGTATTTGTTGGATGTAGAATGTTTCATAAACACAAGCAAAAATTAACATATTCATGACAAAAAGTCACGCCAATTACAGCGGCACAGGAGGGGGTACTTCTGTTGCTTTTAAGTTTTCATATTCATTCTATTTAAATGTATGCAGACCTCACATTCCACAATTAATCTAATCATAAGTATAGCTTGTACTGTTTGACAGAGAGTGAACTCAATACAGTAGCGTAGCGTTAACGCAGCTATGTCCTACAAAGTATAATTTCATAACACAGCACAGAATTACCTTTTCAGAAATTACCATGACAGTGATGGTGGTAGTTCTCCTACTTTACAAAAGTACTTTTATTTAGGCTAACGTTAAATTGCACCATGGTATTTAAATACTTAGCCTTTACACATGCACTGTAGCTATGGTGCTTTGATTGTCTTTTTATGAGAAAATGGCTTTACTGTACCTTCAGTCGCTCACATGCTTTATTCGCAGGAGCTAAAATTACAAACAAAAGGGTACATTTTCAAGATTTGATTCGACGGATTGGAGGTACATTTTCACTACAACCATCACTACTTATGTTTTCTGTCTTTAACCCCCAGTTTCACAGACAACGCTTAAGTCCTAAACTAAATTGTAAATCTGTGCTGTTTCAAATGAAAGAAACTTGCACTGAAGGATCTTAAAATATGTCAGTGCCTTTGTTTTGTCTTAAGATGGCAGTTACAAAGCGGACAGGACTCCGCTTCGTTACAGGAGGTAGGTGCAAACAAACAACAGTTTATTAAACAATAAGGTTAAACAGGAATGTACTGGAGATGATGGCAGGTGAGTGAATACTTTGTAGAGTAATATGAGAGAAGGTAATCTTGATGATCACGCTGTATACTGGTTTGCAGATGGAGACAGACGATCAATGGATAGAGACGATGGAGAGACGAAGACAACCACAACCACACACCACAATCCTGGAGAACACAGAGGGAATCCTTGGGAGCCTGGAGACACAGAGGGACTCTGTGGAACTGGAACACACAGAGGTAACTAGGAGACAACAAGGAGAGGTAAGTAATCAGATCAGTCTTTGAAATCGTTTGGAGAGAGATTTCGTAGTCCACTTCTCATGAACGAGCTCGGACCAAGAGTGCTGTTTGGTGTGGGTTTAAGTGTGGTGGTTGATTAGTGACTTGAATAGGTTCAGGTGGCTGTGACAGGTGCTTGTAATCAATTAGTCTGAGGGAGTGAGGGTGAAGCCCAGCCTGGGGGTAACAGTGGCACACCAGCAATGATTTTTTTCTAAAGCATGTTTATAAACATTATCGGGCATCACTAGTTCCCTGATTCTAACATGGCGTGTTCACAAATGATATAACACTCAAAACTTAAAGAAATAATCGAGGACTTGATTGTTCATTTTAAAAACAAATAATATATTTAGTAGTTAGTAAGAAAAATTCATTAAAAATTACATAACTTGTAAGGCGCCTCGAAAACGTTTGCTCATTATTAGGACCAAAGTGTTATTTATTTATTTATTGTGGCTGTTCAGATTTAGATTTATACCTGATTTGACCAGTCGTTATAAAGATGACCTAGTCTTTTTCCATTTTAGTAGAAAAGTCTCCAATTTACTAATTGTCTTTGATACATCTTTACTGTTTTCTAGGCCTACCGAAGGCTTATCTGTCTTGGGAACATAAGCCAAGAAGTGAATGTAAGATTTTTATAGTGCTGTTGTTATTATTATTATTTTTTTAATGACCTTATGTGTTTATTATATTTATTTATATAACATTATTCTGTTATTCTAATAGATTGAACGTGTCTTTAATGCTAAAGTTGAACAGCAGAGGGCAGCAAATGCTTACACTCCATCACAAACACTCCCTTGCCTGGCATTGTCTTTAATTCCATCTCAGGATTAGACTCCATCTGCAAGCCATTTTATGAAACTATTTTTAATTACATTTTAGAGAAATTACAAATTCATCAAATGAGGTCAACATAAGCAGATTTTTCTGTTTTTCTGCTGTTGATGGAGCCTCTTTTTGAACTTCTCCTGACAAGATGACTTTCCTTCAAGAAAATCTCATCAAAGCAGAGACCCCCACCCTCACACCAAGCTGTGAAATATGCTTGAAGACGAGTGAGTGTGCATATGCGTGTGTTGGTAAGATTAATCTCTTCTTTTGCGTCTTGACTCATCTTCCCTGCCTCTGTGCTGTGAGATGCACTGACTTCACCCCGGATCAGATTGCATGAAGCCATACCGTTTCGCTAGTCATTAAGAAGATTGAAAGTAACTTATGATCCCTGGAACCAACCTGGGGTTCATTGAATTGCATGGGTGTTATGGAAAATCAGATATCTGCTGATCTCATGACAAACCATTTGAAAATTTTTTCCATTCATGTCAAAATTAATATGATGCATCCACCGTCCTGAGTTCACGGTCACTCTTATGAAAAAACTTGTTTTCACATCTGTGCACATGTTAAATTCAAGTCTTTTTGTTTTTGCACGTGATCACATTGAGGCTTGGAATTTAAAAGTCAAGTCACCCTTTACTGCGATAGAAAGAATGATATAAAATAATAATTTGCAAATAAAAAATTTATTTTTTGATTAATAGAATTTTGAAAAGAACAAAGAAGTTTGTGTTGTAAATGTCTTGCACATATACAGTATATTTATATATATATATATATATATATATATTATGTATGTATGTGTGTGTGTGTGATGAGGTTACTCCAGAAATGATTTTTTTTCTCCAGTGGGAGGAATGTGTTTTTCACCTCTGCATCACTTTCTTTACCTCAGTCCCAGTAAAGACTGGCATTCACTTGGGCCTTTTCTCAGACAGGCTTGACAAGACCCCCAATGGGTGACTGACTGAGTGAATCAGCTCGGTTCGTATCAGGAGAAAGACACTGACTGCATTTGCTGTCAGCATCCTTGCGGGAATGTGTGTGTCAAGATGTCACATCTTCCTTTTCTGGGTACTGTGTGTGCATATGTGTGACTTAACATGTGGCACGTACCTATGTGTCAAGGTTGCGTTTGTCGTGTGTTATTTTTACGTGTCTGTGGTGCCAATTTACTTTGTGCATGTTCCTGCAGGATGGTGGATTGCAGTTTATGTGTGGATATTGACAGCATGATGTATCATATACAGTTTTTACTCTTTGTTATATTGCAGTCATTTGCTTTAATCATTTAATTCTTTCCCCCTCATGAATGTACACACAGTACCCCATGTTGACAGAAAAACACTGTTGACATTTTTGCAGATTTATTAAAAAAGAAAAACTGAAATATCACATGATCTTAAGTATTCAGACTCTTTGCTCAGTATTTAGTAGAAGCCCCATTTTGATCGAATACAGCCACGAGTCTTCAGTTCTGTCAGGTTGGATGGTAAACGTTGGTGGACAGCCATTTTTAGGTCTCTCCAGAGATGCTGTGTGCTTAGGGTCATTATCTTGTTGGAAGGTAAACCTTCGGCCCTGCTTCGGACCTCAGACTGGGCCAAAGGTTTACCTTCAAACAAGACAATGACCCTAAGCACACAGCTAAAATAAGGAAGGAGTGGCTTCACAACAACTCTGTGACTGTTCTTGAATGGCCCAGCCAGAGCCCTGTCTTAAACCCAACTGAGCGTCTCTGGAGAGACCTAAAAATGGCTGTCCACCAACGTTTACCATCCAACCTGACAGAACTGAAGAGGATCTGCAAGAAGGAATGGCAGAGGATCCCCAAATCCAGGTGTGAAACACTTGTTGCATCTTTCCCAAAAAGACTCATGGCTGTATTCGATTAAAAGGGTAGTTCTACTAAATACTGAGCAAAGGGTCTGAATACTTAAGAACATGTGATATTTTAGTATTTATTTTTTTAATAAATCTGCAAAAATGTCAACAATTCTGTGTTTTTCTGGCAATATGGGGTGCTGTGTGCACATTAATGAGGAAAAAAATTAAATTGCAGCAATTTGCTAAATTATTTTAGCAAATGGCTGCATTATAACAGAGAGAATTTTTTAAGGAGGTCTGAATACTTTCCGTACCCACTGTATTTAATCATATTTGCCTTTCTGTATATATCCATATGTGTTTCTAAAGTACATATCCAACACATGAAGGAGAGTGTTAATGAACAATGTACTTAATCTTTATAAATGGGATAATGCTACTTTAATGCCATGCTTGTCGTTTATTGATCCTCAGGATATTAATGGTGGAACAACATTAATTAAGAATTCCCACTAGGTGTAAATTATAGGTCTTGAGGCGGCCCCACAGTACTCAAGACATGTTTCATGCCAACAGGAGATTTGATGGATGCAGGAAATTAACGTAAAGAAGACCATGAAGAGGGTAGGAGATCCTGTTAAATGTCTATACAGTCAAACGCCATATTAGCATGCAGCAGCCTCATAATTATCTAAAATGAGCAATCCCATGGTTGGCCAAGTTTGTTTATTATTAAAAGTGTAGCCATATATAAAGCCACTCAGGCCATGACAGGAATCAATTATAATCAACCTGATATCACAGAATTTCGTGTAATGACCACAGACTCTCAACACGTAATTCTGCATTAGTATAACGGAATCGTCGAACATTCTGTGATGGGATCACGGAAAAGATTACAATGGAAGTCAGGGACAGGCTTCAGCCGTGATCCAGACATGGATATCTGGATTCAAATATTGAGTAATAATATTGCAGTTATTACATATGTATTGGGGTGTGATTTTTCACTGTAAACGGTCATAACAGTTTTATTTATATTACTTTATTTATACATTTATGAGCACATAACCCAACATGTTTTTTACACAAGTTTTTTATGTACTGATAATGAAAGACACAGCAGTGATAAACCTAAACTTTCCTCTCTTTGTCTCTGAATAAAATAAATGTATTTAGGCACCAGAAACCGTGATGCTATGAGCATGCGGAAGTCTTTACCTACTTTCAAAAGGAAACAAATCTAGTTCTTCACCACTTCCTGCTCTGAATTACTCGAATTGATAGCTTACTTCTGTACACAGTAGAAACTAGATGTGCAATGCTTCAGAGTCTAATATTTCATTTTGTCAGATAAAACCTGCTTCAAAGATTAGCACTGCTTTGTTGTTCCTGTCAACCTTTCCATGTGACTCTAACATCAAAGCTAATTTTATTTGAAAATTTTGATTCAGAGTCTCGGGTTTTAACAAGAGATTCAAAGAGAGCGAAGGGTTTAAGTGAGACGATACACGCGGATCCTGTTGTTGACTAGGATTTAATTTTAAAAGAATGTTATAATATCTTGTTAATCAGAAGCAGAGATCACAGTGCTGTTTTGAGAATAAGCAGAGTTTGTGGTGTCTCATAACCTATTGCAACTTTGTTCGATCACACGTAGGGCTCTGGATCTGGCAGTCGCATCGAAGAGCGCTGCCTAATGGTGTGTGAATCCATATAGGGCATGAGGGGCAGATGCTGACACAAGTCATCCTGAAACATCCACCCTCAGGCATGTTCCCTGAAAACAAAAAACAGAGATACTTAGGCAAGTGTAGCTTCCTTTTGCCATTAAATTTCCCCCCTTTTTTGGCTCTATGATGCTTGAATCTTGATCTTAAAATCACAGTCGCCGTGGTTACGGAACAACTCTGACCCTCCTCTCTGCTGACAGGGATTGTAATGATATGCTGAAGCATTCTGGGTAATAGGAAGAGAGCCCTGTTAGAGAATAAGGTGGTGCAACCTTGGGATTGAAAATCAAATTCTGTACTGAACCCTTGAACAAATTGATTTCTTAACCTGGCTCACTTGTGATATATGTCGTACTGAATAATAAAAGATTGCTATCGCAGATTGACATTTTGGATATAGAGGTAACCGTCAGCTAAAAAGCATTGATGTTTTGCCAAAGATACAATTACATTCTTTAATAGCAGAAAAATAGCTACGGTTTCTGAAGGATGACTGCATGAGTATATGTTAAAATCAAATACAGGCCTCAGTGAAATTTAAGTCAGCAATATTGCCAGAAATGAAGTAGAAGTGAAAACAGTTCTAAACAGTTGTAAACAATCGGATCAGTGTGAGAGGTCAACATTGCATGGACTTTGTCACTGAAGAAAGCATCATTGTGTAATATGAAATTATATTTTGGCCAGAAGCCACGGTTTACTGCAGTTAATGACAGGTTTATTTCTTTCAGATGTTTTTGGGTCAACAATGCTTGTGTTCACAATTGTGGCTCAACCTAATGCTATATAAAAACATAGAGATTTCAGGGTTTCTCAGAGGTTTGCATGAAGTCTGCATGGTCTATTTAATTCTGTATTTGGGTGTCTGTAGAGTTTCAAAAGTACACACAGGACACGTGGAGATTTTAGATCTAGAATACTACAAAGGTTGACTCTTGATTCTTGTCGGTAATGCAGTAGAGAACATTACTTTCTGCTGAGGCTTTCCTTTTGCTTTTCCCTGTACACCTGGCCCAGTTTCATCTACGGATTACAGACAAATTAAAGCTCACGCTCACATTGCACAAAAACACAGGCAAAATGCCACATAATAAATTACCATTTCAATTAAAAGTGAAAGTGTATCTTATTTTAAACTGAACAAAACGAACGGTAACTGGTTAGTGAAATTGGGGGATAAGTAAAGCTGCAGAAACCAGAGTTGATCTTTTCACTCCATGAATAGTATTTAATGGTTCAGTCGCTGATCCTTATGTAAAGTCATCCTGTTATTCTAACCAGCGATACTTGCCACATCTCAGGATTGCAAAGACTGTATATGATGATTCCAGTACGACTACCTGTTATTGTGATCAGTATTGCATCTCTACCTTGAGAAACACTGTTGTGGTGAATAAACACTGTTTTATTTAACATTCTTTCATCTCTGGTTTTTCTAAATGAGACAATATAAATACATACATTTAACACATGGAAATATTTTCTGCTTATGTGTGTGTACTTATATAAATGATAAATATACTCAACACACACACTCTCATATATATTATGTAAACAAAAACTTTTAGTTTGATGCAATTAATCCTATCTGGTTTCATGACATCAATGTTCCTTGGTACACTTTTTAGGGAGACACGAAATATGTACCAGCATGTACATATCATTGCAATTTACAAAAGGAATGAACACCAGAGGCAGTTAAACTTCCTTTTCATAAAACTTTTTTTGCAGAGTTTTGATTATTAAAGTTGGTTGCATCAGCAAATGCTTTTTATATCAGTTTTGCATTTGTTAACACTATTGGGTAGGTTTACCGTTTTGGTTTAAGGCATATTTCCAACATGAGAGAGCATTAACTTTTATCAACAGTCCACAGATATTTCATTTATGAACACATACCTACTGCACATCAATGTAATAAAAATGTGCCAAGGTTTACGTGTTGAACCTGCGTTTTAGAGCACCTCAGTGGACATTTCTTCTTGAAACTGCAGCGACATGTCCAGTAAGGCACGTAAAAATAGTGTTGCACCAAAAGTGCACAGAGGTACATATTTTTATGAGACCAGGTTGGATTAATCAGTTGACAGCACTAGATCATCTACACGTTTTAAATAGAGGTGCAAATTCATCTTGACCTCCTGAGATCCACAAATCATAATGTTGTGATAAAGATTTCACTGAGCTTTTGATTAAAAAGTAAGGTAATTACTTTATTTTGTGTTTCAGCCCTATTTTGAAAACCTATTCACGGAAAGGGCTAATTCTACTTAAATTCTGGGAAAGACCCTTTTTGTTAGCTAAGACCTGCCTGTACACATATGTCTCTGACATTAGCGGTCTCATCATGACAAATCTGGTCATGTCAAGATGACTCGAGTGTCCCTTGGAGAAGTGTGATGATTCCTGATCGCTCTCTCAGCGTGGCTGGCGTGGATGGAACCAGGGTAGTCACACATGCACCATGTCTTTCCAGCTCACATCACATGCCCCTGACTGCCATTGTCAAACAGTATGGCATATGTGAAATCTGGCTTTATCTTTTAAATGTTAGTAAGATGTCTCTGTAATGAAATTAATGCATTCGGGATGCAAAAGGAATGGTCCAGATTCAATACAAGTCCACCTCTATTGATTGCATTAGTGGCATGCTGCTGGTTACCAAGCAGTGGCGATTTCTTTAAGACTGCAAGGGAAGCTCAGCTTCCCCTATAATGTCACAAAATTAATGGTCAAAT
>JAUCMU010000097.1:3096668-3118652 GCA_032275025.1 Enteromius treurensis | reverse complement strand
CAGCTGTGTCTTGTCTTGTAATTAGTCTCCCCTGTATAAAACCCCTGTCTTTTGAGTTCTAGTTTGTCGGTCAATGTTCATGTTAAGTTAGGTTGGTTTGGAATGTTTGTTAAACTGTCGTTTTTTGAAAACTACTCCAAGTTTTGTTTTTCTCTTTATTAAAGTACTTTTGTTTTCTTAAACTCTACGACTCCTGCTCTCTCCTTCACTGAGACCTAACGTTACAATGAGAAAAATGTGTTTTAATTCTTAGAGTTACAAATAGCATGAGAGATCTTTATCTTCAACGTTAGAGGATTTTATAAGAAATAAGTAACTCCAATATTACTAGTAAATCTCACAAACAATAACAAAGAAAAGTATCACACTTGTGGGAAAGTCAATCTGCAGCAACCTTCCTGGACGTGGCATGTGTCTGTGATACAAAAATAAAAAGAGGATGGCTTGACTTGAAAGTGCACTCTGGTGCAAGGCGTTGTTTATTTACAGTGAGGCTTAGGAGATCCACAGGTGTGCAATATTTACAAAAATAAATAAAATGCTTCCACCAGAAAACATGTCGCAAAATATACAAATTTATACAGGTGTACACAATACACACAGCTATTGCAAGGGGTTTCGACTTGTTCACGGTACTGCTAATGCATGCATGCTTTTCCAACCCACCGAGGGACCCAATTACTACTTCTTCTTAGTTTTGAAGGCCCGTTCACACCAAGCATAATTACTACTGTACTGTATAAAGATAAAGATAAATATATTTACGTCCACACCAACGAACAATATCATCTGTTTAATACCAACGTTTCTAATGTTCATCAGCTGGAAAAAATCGTTCTGAAAATTATTCCCAATGATATAATTTCTCTGTTCTTTATCGTTAGAGTTGTGGACGCTGCTGTTAACATTAAGAATGTTTTAAGAACTACATCTTTATCGTTATCGTGCTTGGTGTGAACAGGCCTTAAACTCATCTCAGCCAGTGCTAGAACTCCTCCCTAAATTTTTGATTGAAGTATTTCTTACAAAATTTACTCCAATAGTCTTTTATTTCACAGAAGTAGTTCTTTTTAAAAAAATGTATACCATATAGTATAAACTAAAGCAATTTTTTCATTGCGTCCATTTTTAAATGAGATGAGCACCTCCCTAAGTCCAGTGAACAACTGATGCCTGTAACTCATATACAGAAAAAAAACCCTGTCTATTTCTGTTTCAAGTACAGTATGTTCAATGGCATAAGTATGTTAAGTATGTTCAGTGACTATGCATTAGCAGTGCGCTGCACGGTGAAGTATTTGTGCCTGCGTTGGTGTGCCTAAGTGAAAGGAAAGTCTCTTAGTCTGAATTCATATTGATATGAAATCTCAATTTCTTGTCTCTGTGGCACAATAACTCCATGCCTTACGTCCGTAAATGTCATGCCAAATAAGAAGCTCAGGCTTTAGTTGTAGCCTCCAAAGTTCAAACAAGCTGTAAAATGATAACCAGTGTGGAATTATGGGAAACAAGCTTGAAATTACACCCTGGACAACCTCTTATATTACATCCATTGTTATTACTCTGAGTGGTATGAATGTGCTAGTAGTAATTCAGCTGGATTCTAATCTGCTTGTGTCCGCACACATACAGTACCTGGTGCTGTCCAGAGGCGCTGAACCATTTACTGCCAGTGAATTAACACCGCAATGCCACAGTTATTGCCTGCAGTAATGGAGCTATAAACCGAGGGGAAATTGTGAAAGCTCAGAGAAAGCCCTAGGCTAAAGATGCTAAAAACATTAGCGTCAGCGTCTGTAAAAGAACCATAATACCTCTATAACATGCTGAAGTGTAAATTGTTAGGACTTTGTAGCACTAAGGTGCAATAGTGCAACACAATTTGTACTGAGGATCCTGAGGTCAAGAATCTGTGATTATAAATTAATATTATTAAGTAATAATAATAATTATTATTATACGTTTTCAAAAAAAAATTAAATATTAAACAGATTTCACTGAACAATTTTTTCAATGTACAAAGCCCTTAAAGCAACAGGTTTATAAACATTTGCTATTACAAGCACTGGATCATGACCTAAATTAACCCAGTGCAGCGCTTCACAGCCCTTCGCATATATTCCTTTAAATAAAATTGCAGTCTTTCGATTTGATAATCACACTTAGCCCTACTGTAACGCCCTGAACCGTGTGTTGTTGTTTTTGTTCCCCATGTGCTCTGTTTGCCCCAGTTTCTGTTAATTGTCAATTGTGTTCCGGTGTGTCTTACTCGTTTGTCTCATTGCCTTCCCTATTTAAGTTCCCTTCAGTTTAGTCTATGTGGTCCGGTATTGAGGTTGTTTTGGTGTGTGTCCTGTTTTTTCTACGTACGTCTTGGATTATTAAAAGACTGTTATTTCTCGTGAACCTGAGTCTACCTGCGTGCTGAGTCTCACACACCCCGTGACAGCTACTGATTTGTATAATTTTTTAGCTTCTTTCTAAGCTTAATAAACCAATTTTAAACTGTAAGCCATTAACCAGCAGAGCAACAGAGTGAATTTGCGACTGTCTGTATGTTTGTCAAGTGGCAGACTGTGGGAACATTTAAATAAATGATTTCTTAAATCATTCATATTGGAGCAACATCTCCAGTAGAATTCATTTCATAGCTTCCCCCATTTCTCTATTCACCTAGTATCATCTTATATTGATGAGTTTTATTCTCCCTATGGGAAACATACAGCATGTTGCATGCTTCTTGCCTTCAGCATTTGAAAACAATGGAGTTAACCTCCTCGAGTGTTCTTCCTTTGAATGAGCAGCTGGGATAACTCATATATGAGTCTTCTCATGGCGAGTGACATGAATTTATGCTGTATGGATAATCTGGGATTTTCAGAAACTCCAAGGTGAACTGCTTCCAGTTTCCATTGGACCCTACTGTACCAATCAAAAGCCTACCTTCCCCCTCTCAGTCTTCTCTTCCCCACCCCCTCTCTTTCTTATGTGCACACACACACACACACACACACACACACACATGCATCTTGCGATATTGATCCACTTTCCAGGCATGTAGCCTGATTTAGAGTCAATACACCTATTCATTGATTGTCTACAATTGCACAGAAATCACAATCCAAATCTCTTTGATTCCAACTCACAGATTTTCTCCTTAAGTGGCCTAAATTGCACTCTAATTAGAGATGGACTGTGCTGTTACACACAGATTGCACTTTTAAGGCGCAAAGTGATCTCGTGCGCCAGCATGATGCAACCGCTCTAGACTGAGAAAGGTGTTTTTGGACAAAGGAAATTGAGTAAAGAAACAGCACTGCAGGGGTTAAACTAACAATCTGGGCCATAAGCACTTAGCCTTTGAATGAATTTTCGTGATAACAGCAAATTGGAATAGCTGAGGACATGGTGACTTGTCGCAGCAACTCCACTGTGAACTTCTATTTGCAAGGAAATTAACATATTTTCACCAAGTATGAGAGCAGAATAAGACCCTCGCAGTCAATTGCAGACCCAGCAGGAGATGATGCCTCTCATTAAGAGATGTTTCCTCCTGCTATCAGTGACATGGGTTTCATTAGAACAT
Organism: Enteromius treurensis; assembly: GCA_032275025.1. Lineage (NCBI taxonomy): Eukaryota > Metazoa > Chordata > Actinopteri > Cypriniformes > Cyprinidae > Enteromius > Enteromius treurensis. Next base: position 3,115,066 of record JAUCMU010000097.1, on the reverse strand, counting down.
GTCTTTGCACAGATCTGATCTGTTGTGTTCACATGGAGGATGTATGGTCATTGAAAGAAAAAACATTTTTTTTTATCTTGCACAGCTGATACAACCTATTAGTGCTCTGAATTTATTATTTAAAAAAAAAAAAAATTTATTGTTGTTATTATATTTGTTTCATAATTTTTATTTTTATTTTATGCAAATCACTTTGCATTACCATTGTGTATAAATTGTGCTATATAAATGAACTTGCCATCCCTTATAATGACTCAAATTCTTATATATATATAAAATGTGTACACTATGCGTGTCACATGCACAGTTTATAAATATAATATTTGTCTTATCATTTATGCTATATATGTGTAGTATTCACTGCTGTTAGTTTAGGGTATTTTATTTTATTTATTTAAAAAAAAGGGAAGGGAAAAGAATATTGTGAAGTATAATAATTTAAAATAAAGAAAAAAGAAAGAAATTCCATTTCAAAATAGAAAGTTCAAGAAAGCAGTGCATGTATATATATGTGTGTGTGTGTGTGTGTGTGTGTGTGTGTGTGTAGATTGTATATATCAGTAAATTTGAATGTGGGGACTTTTTTTTATGAGGAAGCAAACTGAGCAAGCTGGAGATAGGTTCAATATAACTATTATGCCCCCTATTACATAATGTCCCCTGTGTGTGTTTGTGTGTGTGTGCATCTTGTAGTGGCTTGGTTATTGATTTCGTGCATGTTCTTTTTACTAATTACAGAAACCTTGCACTTGTGCATCACCGGACATCTGCACAGCTTGTTCTCAAATGAAAAACACTCATGCCCTGTCTGGACTTGAGAACCCTCTACAGTACTAGGATGCTTGTTATGAGTCATTAACTAGTGCTATATGATCGTCTGGCTCATCACCATAGACGATCCTGCATCAAAATGTAAAATATGAATTTTCTCTCTTGCTCTTTGCAGATATAGCCTCTCAAACAAGTTCTTGTTAAGCCCACTCGACTGCCCTATCAGTCACCATGACACAGTGATTTATTACATCAGAGATGTTCTGTGTGGTGGTGCAACCCAGGTTGGGAAGAACTGTGAAATGCTCCTTGACTGTGAATTGCTTTGGACCCAGTCCTGCCTCATATGAAATACCTACTGGGAAAGGTAGTATTTTGTGCTTCAGGGAGACCGGACTAGTTGTCAACACAAGGTAGTGGTTGCAGGGTCTCAGTAACTATAAGTCAAAATTCCAATGAGACTAAATTAATTTAGGTTTTTGTTTTATTGATTTTTTATGCAATTACATTGTAGTTAAGGCCACCTAATATACAGTGGTACAGTACCAAATATTTTAATACTTTTCAAAATGTAATTTATTCTTTTCGTGCAAAGCTGAATTTTCAGCAGCCTTTACTTTAGTCTTCAGTGTCACATAATGCTTCAGAAATCCTTCTGATAAGCTCATTTGGTGTATAGACTTTAAACAAATAATACCATGGCAAATATAACTGTAACCCCAGTCTCCTTTTCCTCCATTTTATCTTACAATCAGATTCAGCAAACATGTCTGTTGCGTACAGTAACAGTATAAAAGCACACAATGTGGGATCAATTCTCAGTTTGAAACTGGTACTGTTCGTCACACCTCATCATATGTTCCGAATGATCAGATCAGAGTCAGACCTCACCTGGTCTACTGTGACAGGACAGGATTGATGACAGGGAGTTAATCTGGCTAAGAGACGCTGTGTACTGCACACCTCTCTGTGTGAAGAATCTATGAGATGAGATAGATTCAGACAGTTAATACTCACGCTGCCAAGTCACTGAGGGAGATTCACAATGACAGCTGCAGATAACAAGCTTTCCCCAATCAGCTGGAGAAAATGAAAAAGTGAGAGAGACAGAGAGTGAATGGACAACGACTGTATTTGTAGTCTAGATGTGTGTGCAAAAATCTGTCCAACAGTAATCAGTGCTGATTATTATTATTAATTAAAGTAAAACGTGCCGTTCTGTTTGTGAATATCTTGTCTGCCTCAAAGCAAATGCAGTTTTGTCCAGTGCCTTTTAAACTACTGGATTTGTGTAGCACTGTTCACGATGCAAACTGTTGCAAAGCAGCTTTACAGAAATATGTTTAGCAGCATTGCAATCTGATTGCAGATTTGTGATTTTCAAAAATAATTTCCCGTTTGGTGTCATAAGGAACGAGTGGAAAATCTTGAAACTTCAAGCTAAGCTCAACCTGAGATTGGTCTGGGAGACCAGTAAGTCATTAACCTTATACTCATGAAGAGTTAATTAACCAGCTTGGGTAGCGAGTCAGCTGAGCACAGCTGGAGGCGCTAAGATCCAATTGCTTTATGAAAGGAGGCTGGAGCTCCTGTAGATCCTGGCATCAGCAAGGCCAAGGTTATAGGTTTGTTTCCAAGGGATGCACTACACAACATGTATTTCATACTTAGGATTTATTCAGTGCATATATGCAAATTGATGGAAACAGAAAGAGTTGGTGGCTGGCAGAGATAAGGCTGTTTGTGCACGGTTGTCCAAGCCAGTCAGCACGAGTTGTTTAATGATGTAGATCAAGGCTATATTCACACAATCCTGTTCATGCCACAGCCTTCAATAGAGGCTTGAATACTGTCTGTTTTAACATGCAACTGAAGTCAGCCTCGAATTCTGTTTACTTACAGCTGTAACTAACAACAGTGTCTAAAGGCAATTCAAAGATGTTCAAAACTGTAAAGCCTTAAAGCTTTTTACATGACAAAAGTTCAACTGAGGCGCGGTTTCAATCCGTCAAGATCTAATTAAAGAACGGCAGCTTTTATACCTCCTTAAAGAGCAAAGCATTTGAGTCATACGCAGACCGCAAAACTGTCTGGAGCAGCTCTGGTGGAATAGAGTGACTGGATTTAACCCCTGTGTGTCAACGTCTTGAAAAATGTTAAGCTTGTACACAGGCAGAAAGTTTGGTCTCATGGCAGATTATTGGTGAAGTAAACAAATTAAAGAGGTTTTTACATATTCTAATATTATGAAACATGTAAACAGACTGTAAACCTGCTAGAAAACCAAAACCATAAATTGTGTTAAAAATTAGCTTTAGTTTGGGCACTGGAGTTTGGGGTTGGATGTTGGATTTACAGTAGTTTGACACTCATAACGCACTCATTTTTTTATGACACACATACAAACCACACTCCGTCATCCATACTAACACACCCACACAATTATTGCAGAATTATTTATCCAACTGGCTCTATATTATTGCGGAAGCAGAAAACAGGAATGAACCGAGTGTCAAAATTCACGAAGTTGACAAAATGATAAAAAAAGGCCAAAAGGTCACACAAGGGTTAAACTCTGAGATGAAACAAGTCCCACATCTGCATCTTTGTAGGTTACACATATAAGACCTGCAACATGCCAGATTGTGACATCACATTGTCCAGCCCATTCACACAACAGGGCTTTCCTGACAATAGAGTTGTGACTCTTGAAAATGTATTTGCATCTAAAAGCTTCGGCAGCTGACTTGCTTTGCTGCTGTAACAGGCAGTGCTGCTTATGAAATTGATCAAACGAAGGCATCTCAGTTGACAGGATGTGACACAATCATTAAATTAAGACATGCCTTGCTGGCTTCCTCCCTTTCTGTGCTGCCCATGGAGGCGGCATTTTCCAGCTTTTGACACAGACTTTAAATCAGCTGGTTTTAGTGCGTTTGATTAGGGTTGGAGCATGACTTTGCAGGAACAGGACTGGACGCCCTTGTGTAGAGCAGGACTACTGTACAACATTGGCTTAAAAACAGAGAAAGATTTTGAATCCAAAAATAAGGTAAACTGCTCAAAAGGAGGTCAGAGTGGTAACACCTTATTAGTGGATCTGTGAATTCCCAAGGGAGAAAAGTGCTCATTATGGAAAGCAGAAATGAAGAGACTGGCAAAAATAGCCTCATGTCTGAGGGTAATTTTAAATGTACATTTTTCTGTAGCACCCTTCAATGGTTAATTTTCTAGAAATCGCATATTTGAATAGCAATACACAAGATGCCTAGATGAGAAGAATGGAAGTGGCATAACTTTATTGATTTTCAAAGACCACCATTCATTGTTTAGAAATGTGTATCATGCAAATTGCATGCAAAAACATCAAAGAATATCTTAGAGTCATGCTTTTAAAGTGCACATTCATCACAGGCTGAGGTATTTTTGAGCAGTATTACTGCAAATGCTTTGTTAGCCATTTGAATATAATGGCACTATTTATATTCCAAAATACTCTTTGCATTCATTGTGCTGTTTCTTTTTTTTAGAATTCAGAAACGTCTGTGTGTTTGCTATTGCATTAGGAGCTACCATTCACCAGCAGTCTGAGTTTGTTTTTGAAAATCTAATCATACACTTCTTACATAAAGTTGTGGCAGTTAAATGCTATAAGCTTTTAAAAAGCAATGTAGGATTAAAGCAACCCTGATGTTGATGAAACATCCTAGAGAATAAATAGATGAAATGTGGCTGATTGCAGATTTAACACAGAACCAGGAACGTTTTTGAAAACAGCTTTATGTCAATACATTTTTTTTTTACTTGTGGTTTATGAGAACAATATTTCCCTATGCAGAACAATGGTATGTTGCCTTCTGATGAGACAATGGAACAATCAGGAGAGGCCATGTTCAAAAAACATTAATCAAGTGTATCGAAATTACCTTTCAATTGACTTTTCTTCCTGAAAGGAGGAACCCATGTTGATAAATTGTTTTCTAGTATCCAAATAGTGTATTTCAGAAGAATCAAGACTGCATTTGATGAATGACATAAAGGTTCTATTTATAGTCTCAATAGAGAAGTAGAACGAAAAGAAAAGAAAAGAAAAGAAAAAAAAAAGAAACGAAAAGACAACCCAATTAGTTGTGAAGAACTTGAAGGACCACATTACAGATAAATCATAAAGATACACCAATCAGAAAACACACTGTTACTATGGAAATGGAAATGCCGGAAAAGAGCTTAGTAATGATGACTCCCATGAAGCATTTTCTTATGTTCTCAAATCTGTTTATTCATACATGAATATTTAAAAATTATATCTATTGCAATATAATTCTTATTATATAATACAATACAATTGAAAACATGTTTATACATTTTCCTATACACTGTACATTTACTTTGAGCTTTCCTTTCTTCAGTATTTACTACAGATAGATAGATAGATAGATAGATAGATAGATAGATAGATAGATAGATAGATAGATAGATAGATCTTTAATTACAATCACATGAAGACAGGGTGGGGGAGGATAAGGCAGAGGAAGTGAGAGAGGAGCTATACACTACTTTGATCTTTCCTTTCTTCTGCATTGCCTCGTCTGTTGGAAATAAAAAAAGAATAGATCAGTGGTTGCTCAAAGCTGTGCTTGTATATACACTATAGAAATGGTTCAGTGACAGTATTCCACTGTAATGTTGTGATGCTGTGATTGTACAGTATGATTTCTGAAAGGTGTTGCAACTATAGTGCTCTGATTGAGTGATACTATAATTGTTAATGGGCGGTGCCTCAGATGTGATTTTAAGACATTGCTATTTTGGCTAACTATTATATTTGTCTAGTGCTGGTGTTCTATTTTTTGGGGCCAGTTGCTCCAGCTGTACACTAGTTACAGCTTAGCCTAGTTTTGACATAAATGGGCACTAAGCTACAACATATGTACTGCAAAATGTTCCTTTCCATTGCACTTAGTATAACTCTACGTATAAACTAAATATGGTTAGGAATAAAGGCCCGTTTACACCAACCACGATAACTATAAAGATAACGATATTAGCGTACACACCTGCTAACGATATCATCTGTTTATTCTAAGTGCAATTGCGTCTGTCGCTTTAAATTCTCGAGCTGGTGAGAACAGGATTGAATCTGATTGGCTGTCAATGTTTGTATCGTTCAACAGCTGGAAAAAATCGTTCTGAAAATGATTCCAATGATATCGTTTCTCTGTGCTTTTATCGTTATCATTGTGGTGTGGAATCTACTTTTCATTAATATTAAAAATGTTTTTTAAAATTATATCTATTTCGTGCTAGGTGTGAACGGGCCTCAACAGTTGGAATAAAATAGGAGACTGCATGAATATCACTTACACTCACGTACATATTAAAAGAACAATATGTCAATAAACCAGTTTTGTGTGTGTGCTTTGCTCCGTGCTTGCATATCAAATGAAATAAATATGTTAAATAATAAATAAGTTAGATTTAAAATTCATGTAACTTAAATAAGTTCTCTATGTTTTTGAAGGCTTCTATTGGATTTGGATCATTTAGAGTAAACACCATATTATGAGACTTAGCATTGCTTTATGGAGAGCTTACGAATTTCTAGCTATGTCCAGCTGACTGGTGGAACCGAATAGAATTAGTTACTAGCTAGCAGTTATTTTTTGACACTCTAGGAGTAGTTATTCTAGCCTAGTTCTAATTTAAGAACTTACGAATGGCAGGTGCAAAATTATATGCATGATGTTTGACTGTTGTTGTGATTGTATGATGCAGTTGATATATAGTGTGATGCTCAGGTTTTGATTGTGTGTGTGTGTGTGTGTGTGTGTTTGATTATATAATGTGTGTTTTGATGATTGTGTGATGCTATTATGTGAGACTGATCTGATGTAATTGTGTAGTGGTGTGATATTAGTTTTGGGATCCTGTTATGTAATTGTCTGTATATATTGTAGTATTTTGTGATTTCTTGCTTGAATGCCATCACTGTAAAGTGTCATGATTGTGTGATGCTGGGTTTTTCTGGGATGTTGAGAAAGCAATTATGCGTGTGTGTTATAGCAATTTTTATATAGCAGTGCTTGTGTTGTGTTCTGATGAGGGTTGATCTGATGGGTGTGGCTCTTGGCTGGCTGCTCTGTTGTTCTCTAATATCCTGTATTTCAGTCCCGCTGTTTGATATCTAGCTCCCAACTGTTCTCTCGGCTGAGGGTATGTGGAGGGATTCGTGTGAGCGTGTGCATGTGTGTGTGTGCATAACTGTCTGCTTAAGGAATGATGAAGGGGATTTGACCATATGTGCATGTTTGTATGTATGGGTGTTATGTGTCTGTTCTGCTGTCGTAGTAACATGATGTGTATGTAACACATCATAACCATCAAAACAACAACAGCTGGTCTGTAGATGACCACAGATGGACAGAGAGCATGCACATCCCCCCCAAACACACACCCTCTCTCTTTCTCTCACACACATACTGTATACACACACATACATATTGGCCTGTTTCCCTGGTGACTAGCAGGCAGGTGCAGCTTCTGCCAGTTTTAAACTTTTTGTGGAATTGCAGCAGAATTCCTTGTGCTTTTTTGCCAAACTCACAGCCAGACGCTACTGGTACTTCTCAGTTAGTGAGCCATCTTAAGCCTCTAATTAAAAAAATAACCATAATAATCACTATAGCAATCTTGATTATCTCCCTGTCTCTCATTAAATGACTTGTGTCCAGTAGCTAGTGGATGACCTGCATGTGAGACACTTTATGCGAGAGAGATATATATATATATATATATATATATATTTAATATTCTACATTCATTAGTAGATTATTCAGGGTGCAAAATTAAACCTTGAAAAGCACTTAATTCTGTATTCTCCATAGTAAGCATGCACAGTATTTATATCATGAGAGTATTGCCATTGCACAACAGAAGATATAGACAGCAATATCAGTCAGTGATTCAGATCTTTAATGCAATGCAACAGCTTGCATGTAAATCTGAAAGCACTAATGTTAATTATTCCGTTCTAGCCAGCAGACTGCAGCAGAAAGGACAGTTGCTTGAGCATAATTTGCGTACAGTTAAGCTTTGCCCTATGCTCCTTAGTTGAGTCAGGCCTTTATATTTTAAGACTGATCATTAATGAAGCTGTCTTGAGAGGAAGGTGAGTGTGAAGGTGTGGTGGTAAGTTCATTGGAGCTGCCCTCAATTACCATTACGCTGCTACCAGATTATCTGATTAAATCAATAAACAAAATCTTGTTTTTGGTGTAGTATTATGCTTCTTGCATGTTTAATAAGCACAGTAATGTGAGCAGGCAGGGGTTGGGGTTGATTTGGTAGCTGCAGGCTAGCTGGAAGTGATAATGTACAACTCTGGCAGACTTGTAGACACTCCAGTGGATTAGTGTCATTATATATTACACTAAAAAATTCAGAATACAAGGCATCTGTCTGTCTGACATTGTTCTCTCTGTGTGTGTGTGTGTGTGTGTGTGTGGGTGGGTCTGATTGTTGTCCAGTTATTCTGTCTGTCGTTCTATTGTTCTATCTTTCTTTCTGTCAGACTTAATATCTTCTAACACTTTATTTTGATGAGTCCACAACATACTACTGACTAGGAGAAACTTTGTAAGTATACTGTATGTAAACTTAAACCTACACTAACAGTCTACTCTGAGTGTTATAGACATGTTTGCAAATTAATGAGAATTTCTTGACATTTAGTTGACATTTAGTTGCTTACAGTCAGTACTGGGCATGTTATAGTAACTAGTTACGTCTCACAAATGGTTAAAAGTAACTTACCAGCTAAGTAAATTACCAATTAACGTAATTATTCAAATATGTCAAATAACGTTGAATGTTCCCAAAACATTGTACACCAATCTACACTTATTTTAATGTTACTGTGGGACAATGTGAGAGACACCTAGCAAATTCAATATGTTATAGCATTTTAATATGATAATGTGCAAATGTTGCATAATAAGATGATCTAACTTTACGAACTAGAATAACCATGAATGTAGGCTGGATGTGTTGACTTATTAGCATGCATATTATTATATTGGATTATTATATTGGATTATTAGTGGTAATTAAGCACCTATTAAGCACCTAATCTTATTCTACATCCCCAATCATACCCAATACCTAAACTTAACAACTACCGCACTAATTATTAATAAGTAGCAAACTAAGGGAATATGCATGTCTTAGTTATAAGCAAAACCGTGTGTTTTTGAGATGCAGATTGAACACAGCATGTTTGGTTTAGTCACATCATTTCACTTCAGTTCATGTGAAAAGCATCCTCTGTCACAGAAGCAGAAACAAACTGATAAATAAAAGAATAAAGTGGCTTGCTGATTAAGCACCTTAAGTAACTGATAAGCAGCACTTACTCAGTTTGCTGATTAATGACATGCTTGTTAATTGGGAACGGCTGTGGGTTGGAGAGGCCGGTGGTCTGAATTACAGTCGAGCTGCTGGGTAAAGACACATCAACTCTCCCTTAAGTACTCTTACTCCTTCTCACTCTCTCACTCTCTTCTTTTCAGTTCTGGTGAGACTGGTGTCTGACAACTAGGTGCGCAAGGAAAGACCGGCTTCCCCTAGAGCTAATACAGCTAAAAGCCCTGAAAGGCATCGGCTCTTAGCTTCTGTGTGGAGTAAAAGCACAAATAAAGCATGTCACTGAGGATCAGCTTGCTACAGCTATATTTCTGTTTTTTTTTTCTCGTGGTGTTGAAGTTCACTGTCGACAACAATCGAACAAAATGTAACTGAAGAATATTCGTCAATAGCCTTTCTTCACTATTTATTTTTCACTTCTTATTTTTTAATGGAACACTGCACTGATTATTATAAATATTATAAAAGTGCACTGCACTGTTCTCATTCCAGAAGCTGTTTTACTCAAATATATAAACTCATAGTTTCCATTTAATGCTAACTACAAGAAAATGTGTACCTGTAAACAAACATGGCTCAAATAAAAAAAGAAAGAAGAGGTGAACTTTACTGTTTCAAAAGGTCCAATATTTCACCCAGTTTCTTTCGAATTTGTTCAGGAACTTAAAAAAAAAAAACGCTGTTAACATTATCATTACCACAGTAGCTAAAGTCGATCAGCAGCACTCATGTTCTTTCTATTGTTTTGGAGAAAATGCAAGCATTTCCCAGTCCAATCTGTTTTAGCAGACGTCTTAAAAAACCCAATCAGCATCTTCTGTAATGCAATTCACATTAGGCAGGAAAACTAATTAAATCCTGCAAAGACAGCCAGTTCTTGTCGTTAGGCATATGAGAACAAATGACATACGTCTTGTAAGCTACAGTAAGAAGAAGACATATACAACTTAATTTAAGAGTGCATATTTTTATATAATACTTAAATGACCTAAATAATTATATTTTCACAGTCTACATTTCTCCCATCTTCTACTTAACGATACACTACCACTTTTTCCTCCCAAATTTTAATTGTTAAACAGAATAAATACATCATAAAACCATTTTCTAAACAGTGTATTTCCTAAACTATAATTACTTAGCCTACAGTAATTATTTATACTGTAGTGTTTTCATGACTGCATTTTCTTTATCTGTTAATAAAGAAAAAAATAACAGCATCGCCTAAGCACCACTCACATACTTACTAAAACTTCTGCAAGTAATGTGTAGTTTTATGCTTCAACTGCTAGATGGCCAAAAGATATGTAGTATAGCTTTAATAAAGATTATAATATTTACAACACATTATAGGTAGAGTGTGGCAAGCGACATTTTACATAGCCACGAGTTGAATTGTGATTGACAGGAATAGATAAACACACTCCTCCGGTCCATGTTGAGCTCTATTAGTTAGAGGACTGGTTGCTTTGAAGCAGGTGAAATGGAAATAAAAATGAAAGAATTGAGGGAAACAGGTGAATGTACAGGATTTTATTTATTTATTTTGTGTGTGTGTGTGTGTGTGTGTGTGTGTGTGTGTGTGTGAAGGCATCATGGGAACCTTTGTTTTAGTTTGCCTTTTGAAGTCAGCTCACAGTGAACCGTCTCTAACAGCATGTGCATGCATTAGGATGTTTTTGAGTGAATTCTCCTGAGTTTTTCTATCTTTATGCTTTAAATTATTTATTATTTTATTTTGAGGATGCCATGTAACAGAGGCTGCATGGGTTGCTTTGAGAGGATTAAACTCCAACACCTCCAGACGAGGTTTGCTCATTGTATTTGTGTGAGCGTTTGCAGCTTCCGTTTCACAGCCAGACTAACTGAACAAATCTGAGTTTAACACAAACAGGGAGCAATGTTTTCCTCAACAGTGTCTTTTTAATGATTGTTTGGATTCATGTTGTGGGATACCTCTTCAACTGCTTGACTTATGGCTTATTCGCTTTGCCCATGGGCTCTGTATTTCTTGATACATCAAACAGTGTAAAGCGTGAAAATACTTACTGTAGAAGACGGGAAAATGTGTGGTTGTGTTGGTTCACATCCTAGCTGCTTCATAAATAATAGAGGTTTCCTCTGCATGCTCTGAATACTATAATCTGCATGCATTTAATACAATTAACAATTATCATTTCAAATGCTATGATGCACTACATCTGTGGAAATGCAAATTAATTTGGTGGCACACACACAAATTGGCAATGTTTAAATTCAAAATGTTAGCTTGCTGTGTACTGCTGTGTTGTTTTAGTATCAAGATACTATTTTGGTTTTTATTCATGTTCTGATTCACATTAGTTTTCATCTGTACAGTTTATTTTTAATTTCGTTTTAGTTTAGTTTTATATGTTTCGTTTTCATTTCTATTTCCATTTTTGTTATTTTAGTATGACAATTTAAATACAAATTTAATGATTTTATCATTAAATTAATTTAAAGTTAAATGATGCCTTGCCAAATAGTTGAAATGAAAACTTTGTGAACAGCATATATACAACATATTTAAAATAGCTACTACTATACTGTATATACTGTATATGAATGTGTGTATGTGTGTGCATATATATATATATTTATTTATTTATTTATTTATTTTTCAGTTATGTTACAGTAAGTATCAAAAATGCTTACTGTCCTGCACATTATAAATTGAAAACTGCCTAATGTTTAGTGTTTTTATAAACAGTACAGTGAATATTTAAAAAACACATCTTTGCAAATGGATGATATCACTAGTCAAGCTTAGCCAAACATTTCACATGATGTGCTGCTGTCACACCGTCACTGTCACCTGTCACTGAACCCGCAAACACAGAGAGCACGCAGCCACTTATCACCAGATCACGATCACCTGAGTTTTGAAATCACCTGATCCAATCAAGGACACATAAAAGGATCGCTGCTTCAGAGACTCTCTGACTGAGCTCGAGGTTAAACGCTCAAACCTCTCTACACCTCGACTCACTTCCTGAAACCTCTCCTTACCTGTGATCGCAATGCATGGATGGATTGAATCTACGAACTGAGTATACTTACCTTCTAGTTACCGTATTGAACTCTCGCTCTCTGCGCCTGCTCAGTGTTCGCACTGCTTGAAGGAACTGCAGCAAAGACTGAGTATACTTCCATATTACTTACCTCATCGGACTTTGTCTCCTGTGATATGAAATGAACTTACCTGTCCCACTTACCTGTTTGCTATGTGATCATCTATATTGATACTTACCTCCAGACATACCAGCGAAGCTCCTAATTTGAACTTGAATTCTGTTTAGTTATACGGTTCTGAAAACAAAAGAACCACAGCTGATGAAGTCTGATTATTTTGTTGAAAATAAACTCTTATTTGAATTGAATCCTCTTTGTTTGTCTTACCTGAGCGTGACAGCTGCACAGTGACATTTATGTTTTATCTAGGAAACACAAAGTGGTTATGTTTTATAATCCTACTTTGTGGGAAAAAATAACATTGCCATTCTAATCTGATAATAATTTATATATTGTCTGGTTGACTTTTCACACAAATATGGAAATTCAAGTTGCATAATGAAATATTTATTGTGTGTGCTTTTGTTGAATACTGCACATTGTTGCAAATGTAGTAAGTTATCTTCTCTGTGTCTCTATGAATACAGAAAACTGCATGCATTTATACTAGTGCAAAAATAGTATGCATAGTATGTTGGTTCGTTATAGCTGACATTGCCATTCTCTTCTCCGGTCTCTTTTTTTTCTTCTCTCTCTGTCTCCATCTGTTCCCGCTGCAACTTAGCAGATTCATTATTTAGATTGAATCACTGGTCAGGCAGTTCCCGTGGCAAGCATTCAAGTTAGCGTAGTGCTAAAATGGCCTGCTGCTGTATATGCATGTCCAGTCTGCTCATGTGAATGAGATTACTGACCCACAGAAAGTTGCTTGGTTGGTGTGCTCCATGTATTGCAATAGACAGATGAGTTTTTAGTTTTTTTTGCCAGAGATCATTTTCTGATGATTTTGTGTTTAATGTTTATTGTTTGGGTCATATTAACAGCATAGACATCAGCAGGTACTTTATATTACATTTCTGCCATCTAATATAAACATGCTATTTCTTTCCCATTTGTTTACCCTCACAGACAGCTTATGTGTGTTTTTAACATAAGCTTGAGTGTATTTGACAGTTTAAGTACTACAAGGCATGAAAGAGAACTAAGTTTAGTACTTACAGCCAAGTGACAGTGGCTTTCTGCGTTTGTGCTTCAGATGTGTGGCTTTGAAAACTCTTAGAAAGTTTGAAAATCATAAGTTTAAACTTTAAAACGCATGAATGCAGCGCAATTGACTTGATAATCAGAACCAGAGTGACTTCTTTCGTTAGAGTATCGGAGGAACAAGCTCTAAAAGGCACAGCTCTATTCTGCAAAAATTCTGCATACACACAGCAGTAAGAAAAACACACTCATACACACACACAAACGGAGTAGTGGGAACCCATTTTTTGGTGCCATGTATTGGAGGTGGAAGAGAGCACTGGTTATTCTGAGACTAGAAACTGTGACCTTTGAGTTGCAGGTCTGACTCTCTAACCACTAGGCCACAAAAGAAACTGCCTCAAGCTCTGCTATAATTTACAAGTAAGATAAGTGATTTCAAATCAAAGTTACAGCTCTTGTGTTTATTAATTTGTTAACGACCCGCTGATTGCTCGCTCTCTGTTTGAAATGCCACATTTGCACTTGAGGGTAAAATTGCAAAACATTATTCTTCTACTAACTCTCCGAGTTGTAATTCAATTGGCCAATCTCCGTGAAAACATTAGAATGTAATCCAACAGCTATCCTCATCATCTATCATATTCCAGCCTTTCATCCCATCACACAGTCTGTTGAATATTTATGAGTTTGCCGACGTCACCGGAGCGCTGAGCAGCGCGTGAAAAGCGGGATGAGAGGGAGGGAGCATGCGGGGAGCGCGAGAGAAGAACGCTGCCATGCAAAGCGTCGCTTGACAGCGTCTTTTTCACTTCCACCCGCGCCCGTCGCATAAGGATTGTGGATTCCATCTGAAATCGCGTCCTACTTCGATGCCCGTGCGCGATGCATCTTTGCTTTGACAGATCGACGGAGTCCCGCGAAGGATGCTGCGGTGGATCGCTGTTTGACATGCACTGACATTTAAAATGAGCCTTCTGAACTGTGCACGGCTCGTGCTCTTCGACTCCTGAGTGCACAGCGTGATTAAACGCGTGCTTTTAATCTCCGTAGGCTGCTCTGACACATTTCTTAACGTTTACTATGGGGGTCAGCGTAGGAGCCCGAGACGGTGGGATTTGATCGCAACCTCCGTTACGCTCTTTCGCTTAAATATCGTATATGCATCATCGTTTATGCTCGCTGATCAGCTGTTAGGCTTGTGAAACTGCGGCGCGCGCGGGCTGTTGTGCTTGGTGCTGAAAGGACAGCTCCCTCCACAGCGGATCATATGGATCAATATTAGGGGTCTGACAGTGTCGCTCTCGGGCTTTAATGGCTGTGGCACGCAAGATCAAAACTCTGCTGACGGTCAACATTCTGGTGTTCGTCGGGATCATCTTGTTCTCCGTCTACTGCAGGATCCAGGACCGATCCGAAGAGCTCGTGCAGATCGGGAGGCTCTCGGATCAGAGACTGCGAGGCAGGAATGCCAAAGTTACGAACTCCATGGACAGACAGTCCATTCTCAAAAGGCTCGAGCGACTAGAAGATGTGGTCTATAACCAGTTAAATGGTAAGTGTGCTTTAAGCATCTTTGGCACTCACGGGCGTTATGTAATGCCTGGCAGATCCTTGTTTTATGGGCATTTAGATATAATTTTAATCTAGATTCACAGTTTGGATTTTACTGGGATTGTCTTCCTAATGCTTTAACACATGACAAGTAATATAGATTTGTCTATGATGCAATAAACATGTCAAGAAGAGCAAGATACTATTAGGTCCCTTAAAATATTAAAGGGATTACATGTAATGATTTGTTACGTGGTATCATTGATGAACTATGAAGTGCTTTGAGAGGAATTAGAAAAAGGACAATATAACAGCAAAAATGCAATGCCTGAATGTAACAGTAATGCATTTGTCCTGGGTCTCGAACTTGAGGCTGTTGTTCTGAAAGTTTTGTTAAATTGTGGAAACAAAAGTCTGCTTCGCCATGTCTTTCCAAATGTATATTAATTATTTGAATTAATAGCAAATTAATTTGCAATTTTACATGCTTGTTTGAATCCTTATTAACTTTTTGACATCATTTAAAGAGTAGAAAATAATAATTTTTACATAATTTTTTTAATGCAAGAAATAGCGGCAGTGAATTATAATTAAATATATATTGCAATTGTTCTACATTTCATATGATCTTTGGTTGAAAATTGTCATAAGTTTTTGGCTAATATGATCATGCCTTCGGCAGCCAATAGGAATGTCAGATTTCTTTAGGTTTTACTATCTTGAAGTCCATTCCACTTAGTCCCAAAGATTTTACTTCAAAGTCAGTGCAGAAAATAATCAGCAGCTACTATCCCGGCCTGTAAAACGAAATTGTCCTACTGCGATCTTTCTTCCCATCCTTGCTTTAACCACTTGTGCTTCATCTTCTGAGTTCTTTTCTTAGACCACTGGAGCCAGTTTCTTCAATCATTATGTTCTTAGACCATAGAACATTTTTATCTGGAGAACATGTGAAGGTCACAGTTCACGTGATGTGCTATCTTTCCTTTAAACCTCTGTTAAAAGACCTCTCGCTCCCTGTTTGCTTTTTTAGTGCATCTGTTTGATCGTTGATTGTTATTCTGTAAGACCAGCACCATTTGTGTATGAAGGGGGTCACTCTGTCAGTTTGAATTATCCTTCTTGCATTTGGAAGAAAGCCAAGAGGCACTGCTTCACAAAAAAAACCCCTCTAATGTGCCCTACTGATTGAGAGGGCTTTCATTCTGCACAAGTGCCACCACATATTTCCCCCGGAGGCTTTTCCACTCGGTAGAATTCATCAGTCTGTCACAAATCTTCTTGATGTTGGGGCTGTTATACATTTTTATTCCGACACGTATTTATCTGATGCGCATAAAACTTGTGCAGGAGTGCGAGGCACTCGCCGATTGTGTGTGATATTGAGGCAGGACTTGGTTTTCCCTTTGAGGTTTTCACATTTCTCTCGCCGTTTTTGCTTCCAATGGTGATTTGAGGTAATTGTTCATTTTTCAGTTCTTTATTGTCCTGAGAATGAGACCCAGAGGATTACGCTAAGGTCTGATTGCATTTCTAGGACACAGTGAGTTTTACAAGAAAGCAGTAATTGTTTGGTTGTTGATGGTGCCCTCGTCCCTTGAAAGATCATAGTAAATATACTGTTAATGTTTGTATGACCATTACTTTGATGAGTAATTTCCCAGAGAACATATAAAACTTTATCACACACCGTGATTCTGGTTGGAGACAGACAGGTGTGTCATCAAGTCCCACCCTCAACATTCATTAAATGAGAATCGTAGTTCACAGCATGATCATGCACCTGTTTTTTTTTTCCAGGGGGCAATTCAGCTTGACAGCCAGTGATCATCATGCCTTGTGTTGCATGCAGTATGCAAGAAGATGTGACCTGACTAAATGGACTATATTTAGACATGAATTTCCCACATCATTTAAGACAAAAACTTTTTTTTAATTTACTATATATTTTCAGACAAGTTCATGCCCAGTTTGTATATGCATTGAGTGTGACCATAGTTGAAAATTGGTTAAAAATTTACTCACCATCAAGTCATCCATAATGTAAATGACCTTGTTTCTTCATTGCAACGGATTTGAATAGATTTAGCAGTACATCACTTGCTCATCAGTGGATCCTCTTTAGTAAATGGTTGCCGTCAGAATAAGCATCCCAACAGCTAATAAAAACATCACAATAACCACACAATTCCTATCTGTGCATATGTATAATTTGTGGATTATTGTGATGTTTTTATCATCTGTTTGGACTTTTATTCTAATGGCACTCATTCAATGAAAAGGAGGTTTCTCCAATAAAGAAACAAACTCATCTACATCTTGGATGGCCAAAGGGTAAGTATATTTTCAGCAAATATTTTCCTTTATAGGTGAACTATTATTGTATTGTAACATTCTTTAAGGGCTTGTTGATTCTTCTGCCGGATTTGCTTCACCCAACTGATCTCGAGCAATAGCTGTGAAGCTAAGATGTGAGAGGGAAGTTTGAAATGTCACTATAAAACTGGCAATTACTTCAATAATGCATAAAAATTGTTCAAACTTAACTCAAACATACTTTGAGTCTCAGGAGTCGAATTAATTTCCAGTGTACAAAGCTACACAGTGCAGTGAACTGCGACGGCGTAGAAAGGTAATCTGTGCTGGACATGTAATGCCATTTACCATTTGGACAAACTTAACACGTGCATTTAACAGTGAAAAGCAAAGTGCAAAGTGCCATTCAGGGACAGACAGTGGGTTGTTTCTGACAGTTGTTTGGAAATGCTGGATTATTGTGAAAAGACCCTTTATCTGAATGCTATTAAAAATGCAGAGCTATGAGAATGTGCAATTAGCCCCCTGATTAGGCAGCAGACCTACCGTGAGCATTACCGCTAAAGTGTGCTTAATTTCTACAGCTGTAGTTCGGTTTATTTCCGCAAACACAGATGCAGTAGATTGAACAGATTCTTACCTTGGAAGTGATGTAAACAGAGAAGACTACACTACCAGTAAAAACGTAGCGTTAGGATTAGTCTCTCCTGCTCACCAAGGCTGCATTTATACAGTAGACAAACGGTGATATAGTGAAATATTATTAACATTTGTTTTCTTAAACATTTTCCTTTAATGGCAAAGGTGAACTTTCAGCATCGTTACTCCAGTCTTCAGTGTCACATCATTCTTCAGAAATCATTGTAATATGCTGATTCAACACATTCTCACACTCAAGGTCTTTTTAGTCACTTTTCGACATGAAGGGTCCTCCGTTGTTTTCAGTTGTTTGGCGTAATTTAATAGTTTGCATGCACAATGTATATACATTTATTACATAATTTTAACTTTTATTTGAGAACCGAACCCCACCCCTACCCTAAACCTACCCACCTCTGAACAATATAAACACACACAGGCAAATGCAGTCACAGGTATTT
>JAUCMU010000097.1:3061609-3083912 GCA_032275025.1 Enteromius treurensis | reverse complement strand
CTAAGCTACATACCTTCTATGTACATATCAGAGAACAATTTAAAATATTCTCTCAATGCATTCTATGGCACCTTTTAGTACATAACTCCACATGTGTTCATTCATAGTTTTGATGCCTTCAGTGAGAATCTACCAATGAAAATGCTCATGAAAATACATTGAATGAGAAGGTATGTCCATACTTTTGGCCTGTACTGTAAATTAACATTAATTTAATTTATATTAAATTTAAATACATTTAATATATAAACAGCATATTTTTCTGAAATATTTACATGCATGTGTGTGTAATTTGAAAACATAATAAATATACACAGTACACACACACACACACACATACTGTATACAGTATATTATGTAAGCAAAAACTTTTATTTTGGATGCTATTAATCGTGATTAATCATTTAACAGCACTAGTTTTTATGTGTTTATATGGTTTATTATTTTGTTCTATTATTAATATTTAGTATTATTTTTATTTCAGTTTTATGCATCAAGTTACACTAAATGTTATCTTTGTATTTTATGTAAACAATTTAATTTTTTTAGTGTTTTAGTAACCCCCCATTTTAAATTTCAAGTAGAATAGAAAAAAGAAACTTATACAATAATTGTAAATCATGAAATTTTATATTTCATATTTTAATATGTTGGGGTTTTGGGGTAAACAACAAGCTGCAAGCTTATTGGCTGCTTTGATTTGTCCTGCCATAAATGTCACAGCCCTTTAAAACCAACTACACCGCAGGGTTGATTTTTAGACGGCGTTATACAAAGGAAAGGGGTTTATAAATAGCCCAGTGGCTGAATCACTTCCCACATTTTAGCATTACAACGCCCTTCAGGGGAGAATCACGTTAATAGAGTCAATAGCTAGCAGCGAAAAAGCATTGTGTTAGACAAAGAAAATATTACTGTGTGGAGTAGTATCCTTGCCCACTAGGTTAGTGTTAATGGTAGGAATGTTAATAATGCAGGGGTGTTTTATATGGGCGAAAACGACCTTAGAAACAGCACTGGAATATTAATGGTCATTCATAGGAAGTTATATATTTAGAACATGACCCAAAGCGCAGATCTAGTGATATCGTAGCGTATCCAGCCTTTTGTTTGAAACAGAGCGTGGCTTGTTGTGCCAAAAAAACTAAAAGACATTTTTCAATTATCCTGGACCAGCCTTACTTTTTCACACGGATGGGTCTAATTTTAGCCAATTGTAGATGATGGAGGTTGTCTTGCAGTTGCTATTCTGAAGCATCCTGAAGTTGTTGTGATTCAAGCCGAGTGTAAATCACAATTCATTGTGTGCTTTCGTCTTGGCAGTAATGCTTCCTCTCGCATCCCAGATAAACACAATCATTCACGCTCCTGTACACAAACATGTGTTATCTAAGATATCTCCTTGTGACTTGTACAATCCAAGGCATCACAATCTGAGCATCACGCTGCACGAAGTGAAGGTCCTGTTACACGCCTCTTTTTATGAGAATGAAAAAAACACTGATGATTTCCTTTCCACGTAGGTAGAACAGGGTTGAATCAAGGTAAATAATTCATAGGCTTCTTGTTGGGTAAGAAACATGAAAAATTAAAATGAACATGTCTGCTCGCATTCCTCACTGTCATAGTTTTGCTTTTAACACTGTATAATGTGTTTCTTTTGTATATAATAAATGTAAATATATTTATATTCATATGTTTAATATTCTTTGAAATGTAATTTATTCCTGTGATTCCAAAGCTGAATTTAAAGCAGTGATGCTTAATATATTTTGGGGAAATGTTTTTTGTTGTTTCTGGATTTGTTTACAGAAACATTATAAATAGCTTTACTGTTATTCTTCATCGATTCTGAATAGTTAAAAAAAAACTCAGAAACATATTGGCCACAAAAAGATTAGAAAAAGGGAAATACATTTTTCATCATTGTTGAATTCCAGACATTTCCTGAACAGGAAGTGGCAACAATCTCGAACATGAAATTATTAATTGCTTACAAAATAAGAATTTGCTCTTTCAGATGTCATTGCACCATAACAAGTCAAGTGATAGCAGATATAAATGATTGAATTGGTAATATAAATGATCTGCAACTGATGAAGAGCCGTTGATTTGTAACAATACTTATTCAAATTGTGGCTGTTTGTTTCAAAAAGTGGACATTCGTTCTCATTAAATGTGTGACGAGATCCTTCTAACTAGGTTGGATTTTACATAATAGTGGAAATCTGTTCTTCTCAACTGACCCTGGAGCAAACCGAAAACGAGGGACGTACACTCACAACTTTGTAATCCGTGAGATTTTTAATGGTTTTAATCAGCAAGGACCTATTACAGTAAATTGATCAAAAGTGGAAGCAAATACTTTTTGAAAAATACTGCTGTTCCATTGAACGTTCTACTCACAAAAAAATGTGTTTCCATAAAAATATTCAGCACCAAAAATTATTTTCAATGTTAATAATACGAATGAGAATATTAGAGTGATTTATGAAGGGTCACGTGACACTAAAGACTGGAGTAATTATGCTGAAAATGCAGTCTTGTCACAGGAATTAATTAGATTTTAAAACATAAAAAAAATATTTAACTACTGTTTTTTTGTTTGTTTTTTTACAATATTTTTAATCAAAAATCCCTAGTAAAAATTAACACAGTCTTGAGACTTACTAATATGAAAATTATAAAGAAACTTTGTTTAGAGTACTTATTGTGCAAAATGCATTTTTTTTCTTAATAAGCCAAAAATGTGTTTTAATGTCACTGTTAATGAGGAGTGTGTAATCTTTGAATTATATCAATCTTTAAATAAAATTATATTTAAAGTATACTGTATTTGCAATAGTTCCACTTTAGCACAATCAAATATATTTCAGTATACACTTAGTTATACTTGCAATAAGTACAAAGTTTAATATAATAAATGTACAACTGCAGGGTATTTTTATTTACCACATTTCGTGCTATTTCAATTTGTAGTATACTTATAGCATTTTAGTATACAGTATGTATCTTTCATAAAGGCTTAAGATTTAAACACTACAATATCATTTAAAATTATTATTATAATTTTTTTTTTTTTACAGTTTTTTTTCCCCTAAACCTTTGAATGGTGGTGTACTGTTCAGCAGCTGTTTATAGATGGTTTACTGTGTTTTAGGTCATTACCCAGGGTCCGTAGAGGACACAATCACTTCCACCAAGCCAGCAGAGCACTTTGTGTTTCTGACACTGATGCCCTGCAAAGAGATGTTGATGTGTTCCTTGGCTAATTGAGAGGTCATTCTCCAAAGGTCTTTGATGTCCAGAAGGGGCAGTGCATTGATGGTCGTTTCTCTTTAATGCACGTTTAATTGCAGATATCTGGGATACCTGCTTCTCTGTGGTCGAAGGCTTAATTGATGTGCTTTCTCAGACAAAGGCAGCATATTTTTATGCAGCCACAAGAAAAGCAGTCTCTTAGAAAGGTCACGCTGACCTTAGCTCAAAGTACTTGGCGCAAATTAATTTACCACCAAGCGAAGAAAACAAATCGATATAACTACATCAAGGATCCATTTTATTATTGACTCAGGAAAGGACGAAGGAGGAAACTGTATGCAAAGAGATTGAACATTCGCAAGTGAATAAAATGAATTGGCATCGGTGAAGTGTTTACGTTTCGAGACGACGCATAAAAGAATAGATGGCTTATTTTTTTGTGAGCCGTTTAGTGGGAATGAGATCAAAAGGGTGTTGAGATCTATCAACACTCCTTCTTGTACTGATGGGATGTTTTCAGTGAGAACATGACTCGATGACAATCCAAGTTGTGATTTTTTTTTTAGCAGAGGTATATGATCGCAATCAGCAAGTTGCTTCTAGACTGAAACCAGAAGGCAGAGGCAGTGTTAGAGGTTAATGTGAAGTCTTACAGAGAGAAATGATTCAGGTAGAGGCAGAGAGGAATACATCTTAATCGAAGTGTCTGTTTCTGTCATGCTTTGTTCCAGGTCAAATTATGATAACTGGACAGCCAGCTTTGGCTCTATTTCACACGGATGAGTCCATCTCTCATCCTGCTACAGCCTGGCACCGTCCAGCCGAACAAATTCAGACTTGAGCAATGGCCTAGATTGCAGGTAGTAACTAGAGCAATGAAAGTGTAAAATTACTTATGGTCGTGAAGCTAAATGAAAAGCTGGCACACACAAGCATCTCTGACATTGCAAATGCGCATACAGATCCTTTTGATAAATCAGCTGTAAATGAATATGAATATTACATTAATAGTTGTTAGAGGACATAAAATGATAATTTTGGACCACAGTGGAATTTATTTTATGAAAAAACTACACTGCTCTGGACTAATTTCTTTATTCAAAAATACAGTAAGGTTAAATGAATTTATGCAGCATTTATGTAGCACTTTACGTACTGTAAACCCAAAGTGCTTTCAGTCATACGAGGTGGTCTCTCTGACAGCGAAATATTGTTACAATAAAAAAAAAAAAATAACTTTGTTCTATTTTCATGCAGAGACTCATTTTTTAAAGAAGTAATGTAGCCATGTGATGGCAAAGCAGCTATTACTTCAGTTCTACTGTAATCCTTCAGAAATCATTCTAATATGCCAAAATATTTATTTGTGTTGTATGAGTAAAATAATGAAAATAATAATATATGCCTGTATACGCTTTTACCAGTGTTGGGCAAGCTACTTACAAAATGTAGTGAGCTAAGCAATCAGTTCCCTTTCAG
This sequence comes from Enteromius treurensis, assembly GCA_032275025.1. Lineage (NCBI taxonomy): Eukaryota > Metazoa > Chordata > Actinopteri > Cypriniformes > Cyprinidae > Enteromius > Enteromius treurensis. The sequence continues at coordinate 3,079,172 of JAUCMU010000097.1, read as the reverse complement.
TCGGTCACTCCGAGTCACATCGGTGACCGACGAATAGGAATCTCGCTATTTGTCGGTCACCGACGTGACGTCTCCGTTCCCTTCTTCAGGGAACGAGGGTTACAATACGTAACCGAGACGTTACTCTAACTACACTAAAGCCACTACCCTGAGAAATGTAACAAGCTAAGCTACAGCAACATTGTAAAAAGTAGTTTACTACATCCACTCTTTTTTTTTTTTTTTAAACCAATTTAAAATCAATGGTACCTTAGTGATAAAAAATGTCATTCAAACAGATAGGCACGCCTATAATTGTGCAATTATTTATTTAACAATCATACATTTACATAATAACAAATAACAAAATGTGTCGAGAGTGTGTATGTATTGTAATCTGAATGCATGCATATGTGTAACTCATGTCCTTAAACCACAGGACAAACCACATTAGTGGAATTATAAACTATTCCAAACAGTACCGACATGGCAAAAAACAGACCGTTGTCTCAGTCAGCGTCATGAACTTCTCGAGGTATAGGCACGGTTAAACCCCGCCCCCACGTCAGCTTTCCAAAAAGTGTTCGCCCAAGCATGTCACGTGTCCGGTGCAAAAGGTGGCGCTACCACCAAAAAGCTCATTGCCAACTGCAGTAAGAAGTCACTGACATTAATGCGGCTGCATTGGCACGTGTATTAGGTTCAAATATGTACATTTTAAGTACTAATATGTACCTTTTACGTACCAAAATGGACTCTTTAGGTACAAACATGTACCTTTTGAAAAGGTACTGCTCCAGTGACTGCTTACAGTGTCTGCTAAATTGTAACAATTAATGCTGTTCTTTATGCACTTTAATTGTGCAGAGGTAGTGCATTTGAAGACATACTGAAGTATATTTGATTGTGCTGCAAGTATACTTTAGTTTAAAACTTTAAATATCTTACATTTAAAGACAGATATTATTTAAAGATCATACAAAAACACATTTAAGGCTTACTGTTAAGTAGTACTCCAAATAAACTGTCAGTAAATACTGTATGTTAATAGATTTTTATTGTACTTACTATTAAATTAATGGATTTGAAATATACTACTGTATGTTTTTACTAGGGTAAAGCTTATTAGGTAACATTTTTTTTGTATGAATGTTTATAAATATCACTCAAACAAGTCAAAGACTAAAAATGATTTTGTTTTTCAGTGTTGACGTGGCGTTGCATTGTTGTTTTGGCTGTTTCACCTGAACGCGGCGGTGCTTTTTATTCCTGTGATAACGTGTAGAAGGATTTACTCGGATTTATTTTATGTATTCATGCACATTTTGTGGAAAAATACTGCTGGTGACATCAGTTTTGTTTTCACGGTGCTTTGCATGAGCAGTTGAGGAGGAAAAAAAATAAGGGATTGGAAAAACAGCAACCTACTGGGAAGCAAAGAAAAAATGCTTTAATGGCCTGATCAATCAAACCTTCCTTATGCTGCTATGGCTGCAGAACCGCACGGTATTAGAGAACTGTTATAAATAGCTTTGAATGATATTTGCACAGCTGTCACTGTTGAAACTATCATAATATTTTGTTTTTATGCACTGGATGTTAGCCATAGCTGTATGCTTGGTTTAGCACAGTCTAGCCGGTATAATCAGTATTTCATAAATAAGCTTGCTTGCTTGTTTTTTTTTTTTTCTCTTCGTGGCCTTTGCCCACAATTTAGTCCTAGAATTGATGAATTTGGTATATTTAGTCTGCAGTTTGGATGCAAAAGTGCCTGCTAAATGAGCAGATGTAGTATAAGGTGAAGGATAATCATCACTGTTTACATCAGCTTTGGTTTAGAATAGTTGAGATACTGTAATAGCTTGATTTAGTTTCAGCAGTTTTGTGTATTTTTCTTTATTTTGCACTCACAGTTTGCATACACGCACAAATCAAGCTGGGATTTGAGAAGGTTTTTTAACACCTAGTGTGAATTGTGTTTTGGTAGTGTTGCGTCATTTCAGGCTGACTGTTCTCCACCTGCAGATAAAACACTAAACATCGCCATTATGACTCACAAAGACTACAGCATGTGGCTCTTTCACACATGTGAGTGTGTAGGTGCAAGTGTGTACTGCGCTGTGAATTCACACAGGGAAAGCTCTTGCTCCAGATTGGGTGAGGGGATTTTCACTGAGCCATTAAATGTTATTGACTGGCAGCAGGGGGCTCAACGAACATTATCCATGCCTAAGAGAGAGGGGAAAAAGGCAGAGTTTTCGGGTCAAATGGGCTTGAGAAATTACTAATGTAATATATTCTGTATATAGTACATATATTAGGCTTGTTTGTCTGTATATTTTTATACAATTCAAACATTTTTGATGACTTTATTTATGATGCAACTCTAGCTAGCTGTTTTTTTACATCGATTTACACTGCACTCATTTAGCTGATTAAGGTCCTTAGATGATACCCAGCTATAGAGGGCAATTTATAGCTGCTGTAAACAATATTAGCCTAATAGGCATCTTGCTAACTTCTCTATTTTAGACTATGCTGCTGAGTTAGCCTGCCTCCCAGCCCTCCTCTCCAAATCCCGTCCTTCAAAGACAATGCAGCAAAGCCCAGTGTGTAGCATGACAGACAGGCAGAGGCACAACTCTAGGATTTCTGATGGGTTATAACACACCATGGTTAGAGCCTTTTTTCTGTTTACAGAGACTTGGGCTACAACAGAGACTTGTGTGACTTTTCAGGACGCCTACTGTATTTCAGGGATGTCTATCAGATAGGGATTTTATGCTTGTTATTCCAAAAAAGGCATAACCATATTTCAGAATTCTGCATAAACAGCTACTGTAGTGTTTGTGTTAGTGTGATAGTAAGATTGTGTTAGACTAGGCACAATTACCCTGTCTCCTCAAATCGTTACGGAAAATAATTTATGGAGATTATAATGAAGGAAATGTCCGTGCATAAATTGCCACAGTCATTATTTTAGTGGACCATTAGTCATCTGTGATCAGTAATTGTTGTTTTGCAGTATGAATGAAAAAAGGTCCTCATTATAAGACTGAATGAATTACATGTACAGTCAGTTCTGCTAATAAATAAATAAATAAATAAAAATAAATGTTCCCTCTATGATGATTAAACCATTTAACCCTTTTTAATATAAATACATATAAAGGGACCATAAATATTTTGCGTATGTACAGTTTGTGTGTAAAGTTTTAATTGCATTTTAGTTTCCATTAATAGCGCTTTTATAGAGAAGCAGGTCTACAAACAAGAAGTTAGTCATTTACAAATAGCGTCTGTTTTTGCCCGTTCTATAAAAATAGTTACAATTCTGTCACAACTGCATATACTGTTACAGGTTCATTCTCCAGCATAAAATGAGTTTGTATGAAATATTGATGCACATATATATTCTCTTGGTCGTATATAATTTGATTAGGTATTTGTTGAGGATACCTTTTTGTGAGCGGGCAACTTTGCCGTTACTCAATAATGTGATTGCATAGAGAATTTTAATCTGCTAAATGCCAAACCTAGTCTCTGTAATCGTATTTTATGAAATATAACCTGAGCCCTATAATCCTCAGCCATATTAAAAGAGCTTGAGAGTAAGTCCATGCGGGCAGGAGCCTCATGCTGTTTTCCCAGAGCTTAGGACGGCTGAGGGAGGGATTTCACAGTGAGATGTTGATCAAGAACTTATGGTTGCCTTAGTAACCGGTCAGCATTTACAATGTGCAATAAAAGCTACGTTGGCATGCCTCAATTTTCCCCACAAGAAGAGGGGTAAATGTGGGAAGGAGTTTAGGATTTTTAGTGATTTTTAGGACGTAGAAAGCATTAGCAATGCAGTAAATGTGCACATATTAATTAGTGGCAAGACAACTAATCTTTAGCTTTGAGACGTCAGGTTGTATTTTAGCTGTCTTAGTCTTTAGTTGACTTATAAAGGAACTATTAAAATGAGGTGTCCTAAATGTAATGAAATGCTTTATGTTTCTAATATAGCTTAGCACCAGATTTTTTTTGCTTATCCAGAGCATAATCAGCTATACTATAACATCTCTGTAAAATAAAGATATTTATGCAACGCGTGCAGTTGAGGTAATGCAGAATGGTGCTTTAACCAAATCTGACTTTTCTCAGTAAGACTACAAAGGCCCATTCCTATCATGGATGATAACTAACAATAACAGGATGCTGTTTAAACACAACTGTGACGACACAGAGGAACAATAAGTTTCGAATCACTTTTTTTTCTGGTTGATAAACAATAAAAGCATTGACAGCCTATCAGAATCCAACTTTAAAGAGCATTTGTGCCTCCTGTGCTTTTAATAAACAGTATGTCTCTGTGATCTTTATAGCTATTGTTCTTGGTGTGAACGGGCTGAATGTCATGTCATGAAATTCATCTGATTTTGACTGGAGCTGTGATGACAAGTTAGTAAACAGATCCAGGTCCTGCTTGCAGTGTGGAGAAAGATGATGCATCTCCATTTATGTGTGGCAGTTTTCATTTCGCCGTTTGCATTGCATTTCATTTCTCTGCCATTGAAGGAATTTTCTGGTTTTCCACGTTTTCATTGTTATATGTTAGTGTGTGCTATTACACTTCATCTGAAAGGGTATTTAATGTAAATCTTAACTGCCGAATACATCCAAATAATTATCGACCCAGAAATCTGCATAGGACTGTGAAGCTTTGGGAGTGTTAATAGAAGTGATCTACTCCATCTGCTTTGGTCATGGAAATGCTGGCGGTGACAGGCAACTTCTTTAATAAATGCTAGCGTAAAGAGTTACGTGAAACAGATATTTAGTGATTGACACTTTCTTTTTTATTGTTTACACAATAAAATCTTAATATTATTCATAAATAATAAAAAAAAGCAGTGTCATACACAAAAAAAACCCAAAAATGATTATGGTCAGTTGCCATCTTGCTATAATGAAAACATACTAAATTTCTGCAGTCTGCTAATACACTTATGTCTGTTTTCTTTCCAGGTGTAAGCAGCTGACCTACTCTGATGACCTTCCTCAGATCTCTGTCGTCTTCATCTTTGTGAACGAAGCTCTGTCTGTGATCTTGCGGTCTGTACACAGCGTGGTCAACCATACCCCTGCACACCTGCTTAAAGAAATCATACTGGTGGACGACAACAGTGACAGCGGTAGGAAAACATCTGTCTGTTTCGTTTAAAGTGCCCCTATTATGGGTTTTTAAAAATGACCTTTCCTGCAGTGTGTAACACAGCTCTGTGTGAATAAAAACATCCTGCAGAGTCGACTATGAATCATTGAAACGAGTCGTTTTTAACACAAATCCCATGCTGATCTAAACCCAAAACAGCATATTGCCCACCCACTTGTTAAGTCTTTTCATGTTGGTCTGAATGAAAATCCAAATTCATCGTTGGCCACTAGGTGACGCTTTTGGAGCAGTAAAAATAGCAGTAAAGCGGCACTGCGCTCTCAAAAGCTGCTTTATCAAGCATTATGAGATGAAATTGAGACCAATCAGTGCATATTAGAGTCATGTAAAGGAGGGGTTTGGACAAATGAATCGTTAAGCAAATCGTTTGGGAGTCATTGAGCAAGTAAGGTAAAAATAAATGCATATTATAAAACAATGAAAGTGTTTTTGGACTTTGCATGCATGTCAACCTGTTGTTGGAGACTCCCAAAACCAAAATATGAACCTTCCATAACCCCAAATCAAGGCACTTTATTGATTTATTGCTTTATTTTCACTGAAACAAATATAGCTGCTTAACATTTAACAGTTTATCTTCTTGCTCTAGACATAAAAGCCTTTATAAAGAAAGCATACATAAAATAGCATGTGAATAAACACAGCACGCCATCCTCAGATAAAGTATGACTAACCTGATTTGGTATGCCGTAACAGTCTGTGTTTTGTCTGAGCAAACAAACATTTTTGTTGCTTGGTTAGAGACTGTGCTTAAAGACTAACAAAAAGAGGAAAAATAAACAACGAGAGTAGACCTTTAGGTGTGTACTCTTACACACAGCTCAAGGTTTATAAATAAGCTTTAAAGGAAAGACAGTTTGTTCATTTTTCTTTGAGACATTATTTAGGGTTCTCACTGATGCTGTATGTTCTGCAGTCGTTTTATCTGGTCAAACTGCGCTGAAGGATCGGTCTAACTAAAAGTAGATGCTTCTTTCTGAACATTTTGCATTAGTGTGACAGCAGCAGATCAGCTCTTCTCAAAATAGTGTAGCTTTTTTCAGGAATGAACTATTTTTTTTTGGTGTCACATAAAAACATGTTTTCTGTGTCCCCTTATTTATCACATACAGCCTTAAAACCAAGCAAGGTGAAGCAATAATTAACCATTCTCTTCTAGAATCTTCTTCATCACGGTTGGGTTTAGGTCATATGAGGTTCGCTCAGGAATAAGGGCACATAGAGCCTGCGAAGAGGGTGCTCATGAGAACCCTTCTGAAGCATAAAATGATAAACGGGGCACTCTAAAGGCCTGTGGATCTCATGGACATACGTGAACGAAGGCTTCAGGTGTACCATTTGACAAGTGCAGTTTGGAATTCATTGTAGCCTTTAAACCTTTTAAAACATTTTTACGAGTTCTGCGTTTAATAGATTTCCTAGAAATGGTTGCACTATATTTTTATACTTTACAATATAAATTATATATACAGTATTTATTTAATCAATAATACAGTAAGAACAGTGATATTGTAAAATATTATTATTTTAAATTGGGAAAAAAAACATAATGACATTATTATTTTATTTATTTATTGCTTTATTATTTATTGCTGTTTTTTTGTTTGTTTGTTTTTTTTGCAAAAATATTAAGCAAAAACTGTTCTTAACATTGATGATAATAATAATAATAATAATAATAAAAACATTATTAGTTATTGAGCACCAAATCAGCATATGAGAATAATTTATGAAGGACCATGTGAGACTGAAAAGAAAGTTATTTTAAGTCATAAAAACATGTTTGATTAAATAAATGCAGCCTTGGCAAAGATAAGTAAATAAATAAAAAACAAGTAAACACTTTTTTGGACAACTTTAAAGGCAACAGTTTCAATATTTTGTTGTACTGTATAAATATAAATTTGGAAAAATGTTCCTTTATGACCTGGGTCCTGGGTACACTCCTAAATGTTGTTGAAAGTTCTCTTTTATCAGATAGATATTTAAAAACAAGCAGTGCTTCTCAATCTTGTTTGCAGAAAGAAAGAGAGATCACACAGTTGTGGAGAAAAGATGACTGGCAGGACCGCTATCTTCCCAATTTGCTGTTATCTCACACACTCAGCTTCTCTGGATGCGCCGTTGACCGTTTTCTAATTTCATATGCTAATTTCCTGCTGATGCTTCATCTTCTTCCAGCTGACATTAAACTGTTAACATGCAACGGTTGCCTACTTGACCTTTTCTCAGCGCTGTAGCTTGTCGTCTCCTGTTTAGTGCTTGCGCCCAAAAAACGGCTGGATGTAGAGGCGCCCTCACCACTTGAATAATGAATTGACCTTAGCGAGCGTGTCTCTGTCTCTCCAAGTCTTCTGTCCATTATGAAGACGTTTAATAGAGTGCCGTTCTCGTGTTAAAGCCAATAAGGTTTTTGTCCTCCTTTTCTGTCCCTCCATCATCCCTGTCTGTTTGGATTAATCTCAGCCGAATGCTGTTACGCAGGGTAGCATTCATTCTCACCTTGTGAATAATATTAAGGGACATTGCGTCCATTTTTCTCATCTCATCTGACACGGAGTGGTATTGTGCCCTTGAAATTCAATTCATTTAGACGTCGCTTGTAAACAGATAATAATGGGTTTCAGTCCAAATGAAAAGAAATTTAGGCCCTTTAGATGAAGAGTTTGTTTAATACTTTTCAAGGACGTTCTTTTATTTGAGACTCCAGCTAGTAAATGACATCTGGCTTTATCCCCAAAAGCAAAAAACCCTCATACGTTAAGCCAAATTCTGTGGATAAAATTAGTGTTCGTCCCAAAACAGTAATGTTATCATCATTTACTCACCCTCGTGTTGTTCCAAACCCATTTGTCGCTTTCTTCTTTTAATTCTGTGAAACACAAATTGATTTTTTTAATATTTGCGGATGATCCCTGTTTTGCTGAAGCCCAATGGCACACGCGTACACATGTGCATCCATGAGGAAAATGGCTTTCTTTAATTGCATTAATTGCTATTCCAGTGCCATATGCAGCCTTCACTAGTTTTTGCTTATTGGTTGTATATTCTTCTTGATATATGCAGATGAAAAATGATAAGTCCTCTTTGTTGATTAAATAAAGCAAAGCAATCACGTTTACCGTAGCTCATCTATCAGGATCAGCATGCATTTTGAACATTTTCATAATGCTCAATTTTGATCTGCTGTGTTCCAGAACTTATTTCTGCTTTTCTGTTCGCAGTATGATGGATGGATATTTGTTCTTCATTGATTGGTGAATGCTTATAAAATATTTCTGCCTCTTGACTCTTAATTTCAGTCTCATTTAGAACGCACCAGAGGAAATCTTATAACTTCTAACATCACATTTGTGTGTGTTCACACCGTTTGACACACTGAATATAATATGCCCGTGTTATAATAACTGGAGCAGAGATGATATTAAAAGCAGTCAGCGTGAATATAATTTATGAACAAATTTATGTACTGTCCTCTCACATGATTTTTACAACACAATGGACATTTAGGTAAAACGTGCCAATATAGTGTTAGAATAACATTGTGTTCTGCACACCCTGTAAAATCTCATAAACTGAGAAAACTTAAGAGTTGGTTGCCCTACACTTTTAAGAATAAAGATTTATTACGGTGAACAGTGATGCATTATGTACAAATCTGAACTTAAGTAGTTGTTAATCACGTATTTTAATGTGTATCAGAGTTTTATCTTTTCTGTATATGCAGTAGAAGAAATCACAGCGTACGTTTTAAATCATTAGTGTTGCCAGATCTTGCTTGGAAAACAACAACAGCAAATAATTAGCCAATAATAAACTAAAATCCCAATGCATTATTTTGGAGATAAGCCACATTCAAAATATAGTGACTTGCATCTGCCTTAACTCCATAAACTGAAGCCCATATAACGAGCCCAAAGGTGCTTGATAAGCATCGCTTATAATAAGTGGACATGGCAACCCTTCAAGTGCACTCTGTGCTTAGTATTTAAATGCAGGTGTCATTCCTGAAACTTAAGAGTACGTGTGTAGCCTATGAGTCTCTGTGGGCAAACATAAAAACATCTCACCTTTTATGTAAAATAATTTTAAATCACAATCTTGGGTGATTAAATCCGGGGCCAGGGTTTTCCATTGCACCGAAACACTGAAATGTTAATCGTTCTTCTGAGCTGATGAATGAGAGGGGAGGTAGTTGTGTGCATCAGTGCTTTAAAGAGTGCTCTGTTCCTCCTTATTCCTCTCCCCATAGAAACTAGAGCACTCAGCAACCTGCAGGAAAGAGCCCAAACACTCATCTATCTTCCTTGAGTGTGTATGGGTGTGTTTGTCTCTCTGAGTGTGTGCGTGTTCTCCTTGCACTCCATTTATTTACCTCCCAGAGTTCTTATTGAATGAGGACAGATAGCTAACTCCGAGAGACTAAAGGAGTGGGGAGATTCAGGCAGATTTATTTACCGTGTCATCTATAGTGTCTTCTTTTTTCTTTTATGCTATTAAGTTTATAGTACAGAATTCAACACAAACTTCTTCCTTGAACCTGAATGCTTTTTATTTTTTTATTTTCATTCAGAATAATTCAGGATACTCTTAAAAATGAAGGTTCTAAAAGAGTTTTTCTTTGTTGTAGTTGTTGTTTTTGCAGTGATGCCATAGAGGAACTATTTTTGGTTCCACAAAGAACCTAAAAGTAAAAAGTTCTTAAAAGGAACCCCTTTTTTTTGTAAGTGTAAAAAAACCTTTTTTAAAAATCTAAAGGATGTTTTGAAAGATTCTCATAAATGTTGCACATTCGTATAATTTAAGATTATTAGATCTTTTTTTTTTTTTAAATCAACTGATGCTATAAGATCAAAAAGGTCAATGCCTTCATAATAAAACCTGTACATAAAAGTATCAAAATAAAACATGGCGTGAAAATGTCACGCCGGTGTGCGTAAATACAAAATAGGACTCAAAAGACCGGGGATTTATACACAAATACTAATGACATAGTTGAGGGCAGCTGGGGAGACACAGGTGGAGATGAATCAACTCATAATCACATCACGACACAGGAAAAACCATATAAGGGCAAACGGGGAAGACTAAACTGAAACTAACACAGGAAAATGAAACTAAACCAAGAATAAAAAAACACAGAGTTTAAACAGACAATGAACGTAACAGAAAAAGTGTTTCCAAGACAATGTGACCTTCATATAATAAAAAATACAAACGTCAAAGTCCCTGTTGTTGATGTAGGAGGTTTTTTTTAATTAAAGTATAATTTTCTGTTGTATTCGGGGGACATTTGCATCACATCTCAGTTGTTTCTTGTTAAGAGACAATATTTCATAACTAGCAATTTATGCATCCAAAAAATACAGAATTAATAAATATTCACACTGGGGGCTTAAATTACCAAAATTGGAGCTTGACAACAAACATTAAAAAAAAAATATATATATATATGTTTTATTTTATTTTTTTATTTTGTATTTGTCTTGTCTTGTTTTTTGTTTTTTTTCATTTCTCATCTCATTTACATTACATTTATTCATTTATAATGGGCTTTTTTTCTCCCAAAGCATCTTACAATTGAAGAATTACAACAGACAATCTGTCATAAAGATGCAAATAAACACAGGACGTGCCTGTGATACAAAGTTTCAGACATTGTTTTTATTAGAACAAACCAGACAGTTTAAGGAAAGAGCTACACTGAGGAAAGAGAAGGCTTTGATTTTTTTGTTGTTGTTGTTTCTAGGATAACTAAAGTGATTAGCTTGTAGCTGTAGCTTGCAAATTGTAAGAAAGCATGCCAAGATTTTTAAATGCAATAATTTTTTGCAATAGTTTTTGATGAATTTGTAAGAAAAAAAAATTCATTATCAATAATTAATTAATAAATAAATAATAATTAATAATAAATGCCCTCACAAGAAAACCTGTGCATAAATACTTGCATAAATGCATAAAAGAAACAAAAATAGCACGTGGCATGGAAAAGGGTTTCCAAGACAATGTGACTTTCATATAATAAAAAAGTCCCTATTATTGATGTAGGAGGTTTGGATTTCCTCCCTTCACACGCTCTGTGTTTCTCTCATAGTGGAGCTGAAGTTCAATCTGGATCATTATGTGAACAAGCGATATCCCGGCCTGGTGAAGATCGTGAGGAACAGTAAGCGAGAGGGACTCATACGGGCCAGGATTCACGGCTGGAACGCTGCCACTGCTCCTGTTGTGGGCTTCTTTGACGCCCACGTGGAGTTCAACATGGGCTGGTAAGTGGGCTTCAGTCTTTTATTATTTTATAAGGCATTGTCTCGACACTCAGAAAATCACTGGGGTGCTTTACATGACAAAGGCTTGATTTAGCAGAGAATATTCATCATGGCATCAATGGTCGCTTAGACTTCAGTAAGGAAAGGCGCATGAGGGATTTTTATCTAAAGCATCTGTCAGAAATGAACTGATAGATTTATGATCTCAGAAATGGATGAATGAGATGTAGCCCAAATTAAAGAACCCTTTTTCCTCTCTGATGGTAATGGGCTTCCCTGCTGAGAAGCCTTTTTTTTTTTTTTTTTTTTAAAGCTGTTTAGTGCAGGCCTGGTTAGAAGTCCAGGTAGAAGAATAAAGTCATTGTTCATTGCCTCCAAAAACACAAAATGACTCCAATGCGCTGAGGCTTGCTGTTCCCACCGCTCTCACAATCCTTAAATGAACTCAAGCATCCTTCATCTGTCACCTCCTTCAACTCAACAGCAGTGAGTTCTCATTAAAGCCTCCCATTGGAGTAGCATGACTTCCATTTGGGAATTATGGATTAACCATTAATGAGCTTTTCTTCTTTGTTCCACAACATAAACATTTAATGGAGCGATGATCACTGAATGGGGCGTGTGATGCCAGATCTGCGGTCGGTAAGACAGGAGATGCACACCTCATTTTGGAGCCAAAATTAAATTAGAGTTTCATTATCGCTTCCCTCGTGCAAAACTTGGATTGCTATTTCATTTAAATGTGTTTTCCTTCTGCGTGGGCTCCACTACATTTCAAGGCGTGAAATGAAACGGTCGGAAATGAAATGCATTTTCGTTTTGTATTTAAAAGGGGTCATATCATAATAATTTATTGGATTCCCTGTTAAGCATTACCTACAATTTTTTTTTGTTTTCATTATTTTGTTTTTCGTGGCGATTTTCCACCCTCTCCTTTCTAGCTTAGAATTCTGCTTTTAAGAAACGCCATCTTTCACATGTGAAACAAGCAGAGATTTTGAAATTAGCATATGTTTTCACAGCACAACAATGTCTTGTGTGTCAAAAAGATCAAGGAAAAAGTGATTTCTCATCGCCTCGTTAACATACTGTTAGCTCCAAAATAAAATACCATGATGAACTCCTCTCCTTCAGTCATTACTCTAATGTTGGGGACTTTAAATTAACATGGCTTTTGTACTATATCCCCATTTATATGCTGTTTCCCACACACATTTGAAGTATAGTTGAAAACGTTTTTCTATTTATAGAAACATCTAATGTTAAACTTTGAAGTAACTTGACATGACCACTCTTACAAGCACAGCTTCAAAGGAAAGTTGATTTCATATTGGCAGTAGACTTTGCTGGAGGTTTGACAATTAGCACTTTGATATATGAGTTTCAAAGCACATGGAGGCAACTAACCGAATTCCAAAGAGGCCAATTAGTCAATATATGAACTGCAAGAGCATCGGTCAAACAGTGTTTCACGTGATAAGGACAGCATTTTTTTTTTTTAAATGTAGCTTAAATTCACTGATATTCATTAAAAATAGAGCTTTTTACATTTGTGAGTGAATTTGTTTCTTTCACTAAGTGCGAATATAGTGTTGTGCCTTAAATACAATACTTAAGGAACAGTTCACCCAAAAATGAGAATCGTTTTGGGTCACCATTGACTTCCATAGTAGGAAAAAGTCAGTGGTGACCCAAAACAGCCTGGTTTCAAACTTTTTTTCAAAATATCTTTGTTTGTGTTCGGCAGAACAAAGAAATTCATACAGATTTTGATCTACTTGAGTGTTAGTAAATGATGACAGAATTTTCATTTTTTGGTGAACTATTCCTTTAAATACTATGCAGACAGTGCACAGATTTTGTGGCTGTGATTTGCTGCTACTTGGTAATTACTTTAATTAAACAGGAAAGTAAAACAACCCAGACGGAGTATGCAGATAAACAGTGCTCTCAGTAAGCACAGTTTTTTCCCAAGAGGAGTAGATGAATGTTTCACAGGACGGTTGCTAAGTGCCACAAAAGTAGCTCCTCAGTTATGACCTCAAACCTCAATCCTCTTCACTAGAAAAAAAAGAAAGAAAGAAAGAACACTGTATGTCATGAGCTTCACAAAGCTCAGATGTATGGCAGGGCTGCTGTTCCGAATCCTCTTGCTTCCAAGGCCAACACACAAAGGCATAACCTGGTGTACTGAGTGTAAAACCTGGACCCCTGGGCAATGGAAAAGGTATTGTTATCTTTCAAACGCATTTGTTCCTCCCAACAGGTTTGGCAAATCTTGTCACCTCAGATCACAGTTGCCACCTTTTATGCACAGAGGGGATCAGTAATATTATATAGGCAGTCGTTTTATGGAAGTCATGTTGTGCATGGTACTGCAATGGCCAAGGCATATTTTCTGATGTAGTGTGTATATGTTTTTGAAAAAAGTCTCCTAGGCCCACAAAGGTTTTTAAGTATGAATCGAATATAATTGATTCATGACAGCTGATTCTCAGCAACCATTACTCCAGTCCAAGCATGCAATGAAGACAAGGCTTTTGAAAATTCAAACAACTAAATTTCCACTGTAATTTATTTACAATATAAGTGTTTTCACTGTATACCAAATAAATGCAGAGCCTTCTTTTGATTTTCCAAACGTTTAAATGCTAGTGTATGCATCTACTATAATTCAACACATTCTGTGTTATGATTCATGGACAGATCAGTTTGAATTATAGCACTGGTGAATTTTGCAGTCACTCTACTCCACATAGCTACAGTTGCATATGTGTCATTTAGTTTGCCGTCTGTACGCACTAGCTTGTGAATTATGTCGTTTTCTAAAGGTGTTTCAGTCTACAGTGTGAGTGACACTTGTGGACAGCACATAACAAATTAAACCACAGTCTGTAATTCCACCCTAATTTGAGCTTGTCGGCCTGTCAGATTTAAGATGCATTGTGTGTGTGTGTGAGAGTGTGTTTGTGTGGCATGAGGATACAGTATACAGCCAGTCCAGAGGGTCATAAATTGCACCTACTGTGCCTTACACAAAACCTTTTCTTCAGCACAGAGCACAGTGTTCTAAACTCATTCATTATTCATGACTTGTTGAGGCAAAGTTGAATTGGATTGGCAGCAGTAAAACTGTAAAACTTTTCAAACAAGACATTGTCAAGCTAGCATCCAAAGTTTGCCTTGCCAAATGAGCCTTTCTAGTTACAATGACAGTTTTATAGCATTTTACTGGAAGAACTAAGAAGGTCCATTCATTGATCACTGGTTGAAAGATCTGTCACGTCACAATATATTGCATTGGAAAGAATAAGCTACAGTATAAAGGGCAAACTGAAGGACTACCATAAAAATTGCAATAAGAAAATATTGGCACAGGCGATGCTAGATTGGTTTGTATAGCTATATGTTCTTTTGTATTTGAAAATATGTTGATATATTGTGTGTACCTATGTAATTGAATTTTCACATGGGGGAAGTTAAAATGTTTCTCAATATATTTTCATGCCATCTTCACACAATTTTATTTGCATCTCTATGTTTCTTTTTTAAAATTGTTCAGCTGCCTGATATAAACGAGATCTGCGTTTCTAGTCACAATCAGTGTGTATTTCACTATGCATTGTACAAACATGCCTGTATTAAAGTATCAGGCTCCTGACAGAATTTCATTATTTATAAAACAAGTTTAACCTTTATAGAGTGGCCCAGCACAGTGTTGGGTGGACTGGCAGAATTAGCTGTGATTGTATGAATACAGGAGAAGGCCTCCGGTGAGCATTATTGATTATTCATGACTTCGGTCTTTCATCATCTGCAGCTGAATTCTAAAATGCATTGTGTGTGCGTGTCATTAGATGCTTGACTGATAATTGTCGAGCCAGCTTTTGTTTTTTTGTCTTTCAAAAAAAATATGCCCAACCTTTGCCTGCTGTAACCTTTTGCCCTGTGTCCTATTCTTCTAGTCTCCATTGTTCAGTGTTGTGTTTGACATGCTGAATCTCTGATCTCTCATCTCTACGCCTCCCTCGCTTGATCTCTATCTCTCACACCTTTTCTCTCTCCTACAATTTCTTCTCCGCCTCAGGATTCTGGGGAGATCTGTTTGATTTAAAGGGAGAAGCACAGTGATGCATTAGAGGATCTGAAAGTCATTATAAATGCAGTTCCAGACTGACTCAGAAAACATCATAAAGTTCTGTAGGTCTATGTTCCATAACAATATGAACAAGCATGAAATGCACGTGCTGATGAGAATGTTACATGATGAACCAAACCCATCACAAGCAGCTTTTAAATATGAACCTATACTGTATAGAAGGTGCTCAGTGTCATTCACACAAACACTAAACACCATCATTGTGAGACTCATTAAACTCAAATATGTAAACATAAATTTAACAACATTAAATGTACATGTAACATACAACCCTAATAAACTGTTAAGAAAAAAACAAAGAAAAGTTATTGCAAAGAAAAGTGAAGCAAATTTTGAAATGCAATGCAGGATATTCTGGGAATGTCAGTTTGCGTTGTTTTAAAAGGAATTTACCATTAACCATTTAACAGTTTTTTACCGTTAAAATTAAAGTCTTTTTTTTTTACAGTGTACGTACAGTAAGCAATTCTTAGGCTGACTTACTAAGACAGTAAACTTTGATTGTTTGAGTCACACAGCTCTTTTTCACATGATTTAGAGTTTTGAGTTGAAGCTGGACCAAATTTAAAAAAATGGGGTGGTAGGAGTGTTTGGGAGACCCAAAAAAAAAAAAAAAAAACATTATTTTTGCTCTTCCCTTTGGTCCTATAAGTGGCACACATTTCACACTTCAGCGTTATCGATTTTGATTTTTGCTATGTGTGTGTAGAAGGTTTTGCGTACATTGTGAAGACCAAGCATCCCCAAGAGGAAGATAAAACCTAAAATCATCTGTATAATAGGAAACACAAGTTTAAGGGGACAGATAAAATCACCAGCTCCTCACTAATACAGCTATGAATGTGTGTGAATGTACGCAGGAGTTATGGCAATTTAGGCTTTTAATTTGAATCTTTCATAACGATTTACTGTCCTTTCTTGTACAAGAGCCCCAAAAGCTCCTAGAGATTATTGCTGAATTGGATGTAAATTGTGTACAACAGGCCATTTGGATGCTTTCACCTTTGCTTCAATAAATGTGATAACTGAAGCCATAAATATATTCATAAACAAAGGTGCCAAAACATTCTATTCTTCATATTATGGCAATATAGGATGGCAGAGACTGATAACTGAGATGGATTATGTGAGCCAGAATGTGACCTTGTTGCTGGACTTGGCTGCGCTTGCTAAGAGTGTGTGAAAAAAGTGTGTGTGTGTATGTGTGGTTTGGTTTATATATACTTGTGGGGACCTAAATACACACATACTCATAGGGACTTGTGTCATGGCTTATTAATCATACATAATTAGTTTTATTGAGTAGTAATAATGCCTGTAGTTTCCTGGAAGAGGTAGGTTTAGGGTTGGTGTAGAGGGCCTGCGTGTGTGTGTTATAGACCCAGAAAACATGTTTTAGCTGACTGTCAGATGTGTGTGTAACAGAACAACAATGTAATATTGAAGTTCACTTAATTCGTTTGTGGTTGGAAGTGTATGAATCCTTTTTTGTTGCAAACTAATTTTATGAGCAAAGGCAAAGTACTGCCAGACTTATTTTCAGCTACGCTTGACATGTGAGAGTTTTGTAGTTAACATTGTGCTGAAGAGTAGAGCTTTTGATTCGGTTGTAGGGTGGTTAAGACTTTTGTTGCTTTCCTGTGATAATAATTGGGGATGGACAAATTACCAATGCATTTCAAGATTTGTTTAAAAACATGCCTTTAAAAAAAAAAAAAAATGTAAAGTCAATTTTACTTAACTGAGTGGAAAGGGATTTCTTTCTGAGTTCAAAAACTTGCAAAGGAAAATTAAATGTACTTAAATGTTTACTGGTCACTTTTGACCTAGTGTCACGGTGCGCGGCGCGCTGAGCTCCCGCTCTCGCTTTCCTTGCGAGCAAGGCACGGCAGGCAAGCAGAACGCGGAGACAGGATATACTAAACAGGGGATTTT
>JAUCMU010000097.1:3022996-3036444 GCA_032275025.1 Enteromius treurensis | reverse complement strand
CTCTCACAGTGGAAATGCACCTGTGCTGAAAATTGTAGACCCCTCCGTGATTTCTAAGTAAGAGAACTTGCAAAATCGCAGGGTGATCAAATACTTATTGACCTCACTGTATATATGTATATAAGTAGATAACTGTTATTTAAATTCTGAATTACATTATTATTGTACTGTATTTTAATGCAGCCTTGGGGAGCATAAAGACTTCTTCTCAAAGTCACTCATACTTTGTATTGTATTTAATGGCCTTTATTAAGGCAAAAATGTAATGTTGCATCTTAATACAAAAATAATAATAATAAAAAAAGCATTTCATATTTTTTTAATAATTTGAAAACTGTTGCTTGTTAAAAAAAAATTATATGACCCCAGTGACATCTTAAGCAGAAGCCAAGACACTTGACACTTGTACAATATTCATCATCAAGGTTTTGACAGAATTGATTGATTGATTGATTATGCCAAATGATGAAACAAAAGTGGTGTCAGAGTGAGCTCCTTGCAGTTGTACTGCCACCATCTTGTTTGCCATGAGTTTTTGACCTTGATGCCTCTTCTCCAGACCGCTTAATTACGTCTGAAAAAAAAGTGTAACTCAGTAATGACAATCCCTCCCTCGCAGCATGAGGTAAATGTGTTTCTGTCTGTGCTCTTCAACAATCATCATTTCATCAACGTGGCTCCTGAGTCCGGAGAGAGACTGATTTGTTTTACTAATGTTATGAAAGAAACCTGCAGAAAGACGTGCAGAAACGTGACCTGCATGATGCTGACCCACCGTCTCGTGCATCATACAATATCACTCCCACAAAGGAGGTCAAATCTAAACGGTGACAGTGACTATTTTTATACAGGACATCCTACATATGGAAAATGGGCCTATACAATCTTTGAGAATATAATTTGTCCCGATGCATGCAGATTTATTCAGTGATATCCAGTCATTCAGAAGCAAGCACAGCTTATTGCAGGATATGAAAAGAAGCCACTGAAACTCATTACAATTATTACACATATCCAAAAAATTGTTTCCATTTCCAACATGATAGACAGTCCACGGGTATTTAACATAATTAAAACACAGCAATATGTACTCAATGTCATAAAAACGTGCCAGGGTTTATGTATTGAATCTGTGTTTTAGCACCACTTTTCTCTTGTTAAACTGCGGTGAAATGTACAGTAAGGTACGTAAAAACATACAGACATACGTGTCTTTGTATCTAAGAAAAACAATATGGCTCTCTAATATTTTTGGTTCAATCTAAACTATGTGCTCATTTAGTGTAATAGCACATTGTATTTCGAAAGTTGTGATTGTCCCTTATCATCAGGTTTTGATAATTTTGTGATAAATGTTTGGGTTTTAATTGTCTTTGGTAACACTAGCCAAACACAGAAGGCTAACAAGTTAATTTGTTGTCTTTTGTCTGTTCCGTGACTGAAAGTAGGCTTTTATTGAGCCTGAACAAAGCACACAATGGAGTATTCACTGTAGAGTGAGAGAGCAGGAAAAAGGTAGACCTACAGCACGTGTCGTCTGGCAGCGAGGCCATAACAGAACTCTACTGCTCCGAGATTGATTTTGTACACCAAGGTTGCACTATGGATCAGTGGTGCTGAAGTTGAAAGTATTTTCACAGCTAATGAAAGTCAGTGAATGCATAGCTAGTTCCATTAATGTCACGGTTAGTGGAAGATAGAGGACCGCTAGATCTCAAAGCGAAGGTGCGCAAAAGAGAGGCAGTGCACTTCTGCTCGTAGCTCTCAAGTACTGCAGAAACCACCAAAGATGCACAAAACACTTCAGTCTTCTTTATATTTTTACTCCTATTTCCTGTCTTGATTCTAGGTGTTCTTTGTTCTTCATTATTTCCTTTGTGTGCTTGACTTGTGCTTTTGAGTTTTATTAGCGTCTGTTTTCTACAAGTTTACCAAATAAGCCAGGTTTATTTCAGTTAGTCTGACTTATTTTAAGTTTATTTGGTAAAAAAAAAAGTCAGACTAATTGCAATAAGCCTAGGTTACGAACTTGTTTGATTTGGTTTACATTTCAAACCATTATTATTATGAAAGTTGAATAGTTTTGCTGCTTTTCTATTCTTTTTTTTGTTTGTTTGTTTATTTATAGAAAGTTACAAAGATTTCAAATAGAAATGCTTTGTAATGATGTTTAAAATAGTCTTTACTCTCACTTTTGATCAATTTAATGCATTCTTGCTAAATAAAACTTAATTTGTAGTACATGTACAGTCATGCCTAAAAATATCGGCACCCTTGCAATTCTGTCAGAAAATGCAACTCTTCTCTAAGAAAATTATTGCAGCTGCAGATGTTTTGGTACACACACACATATATACACATATATACATAAACATACAGTGTCCTCCACTAATATTGGCACCTTTGGTAAATCTGAGCAAAGGTGGCTGTGAAAATAAATCTGCATTATTTATCCTTTTGATCTTTTATGCACAAAATTCACACAATTCTAACCGTCAAAAAGCTCTACTTTTGACTCTTCTGTCCACTGTATGTTCTCCCAGAAGGACTGTGGTTTTGTCACATAAGTTTTGGCAGGCTCCAGTCTTGCTTTTTTACATCAGCAGTGGTGTCCTCCCGGGTCTCTTTATCTCCTTTTCATTTAGACAGTGATGGATAGTACGAGCTGATTGAACAATCCTTCATTGTAATTTTTTAATAATTTGCTCTTAATTCCGTGACAGATAGGTAAGCTACAGTGCCATGTGCTGTAAACCTGATGATATTGCTCACAGGAAAAGTAAGGTCTCTGGAGATTGTCCCGTTTTTCCACAGACAACTTTTTACACTTCTTTCTTTTCTCCATGCTCAATCTCGATTTTACCGGATTACTATATTGCACACACCTGTTACTTGCCACTGGTGTGTCAAAATACAAATAACAAGAGCATCACATGCTTGAAAAACAATTATTTCTTACAATTTTGACAAGGTTTCATAATTTTGTCCAGTCCATTTTTGAGTTCTGTGTGAAACTTTATCAAGTTTGACTTTTCTTTTTGTGAGTGTTGTTGCAGTGCAAAGAAAAACAACAATCATGTGAATACTAAAACATGTGCAATTGGAACAATTTTTTTGAGAAAAGTGTTGCATTTTCTGACAGAATTGCAGATATTTTTGGCCATAACTGTAGAGCTGTCAAAAGAGAGCGTAAAACATGTAAAAACTAAATTAGCACTTTTGGTGCAAGGATCTTCAGTTAAGTGCTAAAAGGTGTAGAACGGTGTCCTTTTCAATCTTGTAGTTCTGCTAGTCCTGTTCTCTTACATATTTCAACGATGCCATATCCAGTGCCATACATAATCTTTTCAAAGCTATCCACCTGCAATGTTTACAGCCGATTATTAATCTACATATGTTCATTTTTAAGTGTCTGGCCTTTTAGGTCAGTAGACCTTCTGTATCTATTCTCCAGCAGCCAAGCTATTTGAGGAAGGTTTTTTTGAACTTTCTGGTGCCCCTGTCATCTCTATAGCAGCAGGCTGGCTCTGCTTTATAATGGCACACACTCACTGCCTGTTTTTTCATATATTTCTATGATGTGAAAGCAGACACACAGAGTCAGCATAATAGCGTGACTGGCGGTGGGTCTCAGGGGAAGAGCATATTTGCACTCATTCTTCCACACATTCATTTATCATCCCCTGTTTCTCTCATCTCAGCACAAACTAATGGCCCTTAACACTTAATTGCTGTATCAGGCAAGCTCACACACTTTCTATTATGAAAGGGGCAAACCTCAACGGGAGTTCATTTCTGAGCTCAATCTGATGTTTGCCTGAGAATATTTAGATGGCAGTACATTTGACTGTAAATTGCACATAATTTAGTTATAGTTAAATGCTGTCTCTGACAGTCAGGACAGTCAGCATAGCACAAAATGAGCAAAAATAGGCAGTTTAAATTATATTTATCTACCTGCATTATTTAATGATGGACACCTTAGCATCACTTTTGCATATACTAGAACCTATGGAAGCCTGTTTCCACCACAGGAATAAAAATAATAATTGTAATTGTGACTTTTTCTCTCACAATTTGCAAAATATGGAGAATAACAAATTGTTAACTTGTAATTCTGAGCAGAAAAGTCTGAATTGTGAGAGATTGTGAGAGAAGGAAAACGCTGAACTATTAAGTGGATTGCGTTCATATTCCAGCCTCATCTGCTGTCTTATGTAAACTACAGTACTTGTTGTTCATAAAATGTTTGTATGTTGGTTTTTTTCAACAGTTTTTTACCGTCTATGTCTGCAGGTGTGGCAGTGTGGAGGCAGTATGGAGGTTCTCCCGTGTGCTCGAGTAGCGCACATCGAACGCACAAAGAAACCGTACAACAACGACATCGACTACTATGCCAAGAGGAACGCGCTGCGGGCAGCAGAAGTTTGGATGGATGAGTTTAAATCCCATGTTTACATGGCCTGGAATATCCCCATGAATGTGAGCGCAGGTTTTATCCATCACACGACCTCATTTGTTTGAGTCTAGACAGCCAGTGGTTAATGGAAAATGATTGCTGTGATTAATTTTGTCCTGATTAATTTACTTGCGTGTCTTCTTTGCGAGGCACAATACACAGAACAAGGCTGTGGATTAAGTTTGGCAACTCGTCAGAGTCAGTTTTAATGTCACCCTCAACACACAATTACGCCAGTCGTTGTATTTACATTAAGTCTTACCAGGATATGCTGTAAATACATTTTGCTTTACATCATTTTGAGCTTTTTTTATGAAGGGAGCTCTCGTGTAATGCGTTATCGAGCAAATATGCGTTTCATTTTAAGAATCTTGGTATGTAAACATAAGGCTTATTGTCTTCCTAAAATGAATAGCAGCAGATTGAAAGGATAATTCAACCAAAGCCGGCACTTAAGTTATTAAAAGGCTTAATTGCACTGAAGTGCTTCAGGAATGGCCTTGGTCAATAAATGGAATGAGATACTTCACCACTTAAAAATTATATCTCCACACAGTTTTAAAATGGAAAACAAGTTCATAATGGCCAAGTATACATTATTAATAGTTAGTCATAAAGCAGTAGAGTTCAATTACACACGTACTATTACAACCATATCCTCAATGTGCTTGTAACTGGTCTCGAAGTACTCTGTAATGCGAGTGATGATTATTTATGAAACAAAGCAGTGATATAATTGTAGAAGTAGTCCTTTATGATGTTGCACAACCAAATTTATGCAGAAAATAAAGTGAATTCTGCTCCACTACAAATCTGTTCTACATTAATATTTCATTATTATTGGCCATAATTTATTAAAATAGTCATATTAGTCATAATAAATATTTTGTTAGTAAATAGTTTAAAGTAAAGTTAAATATTTTATTTTACAGCAACTAGCTTGTGCACTAAAATTATTTTTTTAAATATTAGTAGTGTATATTCAGTTACCCTTTCAGTCAAATCACTTCAACGTTACAGATGGGAACTCGCCAGAGAGACCGATTGCCCATGAGCTTTTACTAAAGGCCAATAAATATTGGCGTGCACTGATTGCGCTCAGGTGCACCTCATCACTGTGTGAGTGCAAGAGGGCACGAGCACAGTGCACACGCAGCTTTTCGCTTCAGAGCCTTGCCGTTTTGGAGCTGGAGATCCCCCGGGGTTTTTCGTTTAAAGTGAAGGAACGAGGAGGGAGGACTTCCCCTGGCAAGTCGTTGGACCGTGGCTAGTTCACGGCTTCCACGGTGAGGTGCTTGGGGGACCTCCAGGTGACGTTTCAGAATGCTTCGTCCGGTGTAACAGCCGCACGGAGATCTGACGCACCGCGCAGTCCCGTGGTCCTCCCGAAGGACACACTCGGGCCCGATTCAGCGGGGGAGCGGTCTCCTTCGGGAGGACCACGGGTGGAGAGGGTGAATCCTTTGGAGAGGTTTGGGTTGCTTTGGGCAGGCGGCGCCGCGCCGTCTGTCCCGTATGCAGCGGATGCTGAGATGTCGGAGATGCTCCTCCGCGCCGCGGCAGGAATCGGCTTGGAGGTGCCCCGTGCGCCTCCAGCCAACCCTTTGCGGCTGGATGACTGGTTCGTGGGGGCCAGAGATGCGGCGCCACCGTGCTCTGGCCTGGTTCCTTTCTTCCCCGGGTGCTCGAAGAGCTGACCAGGCTGTGGCAAGCCCCTTACTCGTCACTCCTGCGCCCAAGCCCTTCGGCCCTCACCACACTTGATGGCGGTGCAGCCAGGGGGTACGAGGCGGTTTCCCAGGTTGAGCGCGCCGTGGTGGTGCATTTATGCCCACGCGGTGCCTCCTCCTGGCCTGACCAGCCTGTCACAACAACGTATGTCACAACTCGCCCGCCATCTGCTCCTGTGGAGTCACAAGCGGCAGAAATCGCTGTGCGCTATTCATGTTCCAAGGTTACTCAACCGTGAGGCCGATCAGCTCTCACGGCAGTCCACCCACCCTGAAGAATGGCGGCTCCACCCCCAGCAGCGATGCGCGGGTCAATGTGTAAACAACCCGAACCCGACCGACGTTGTAACCCGCCCGCAACTCGGACTGCAAAAGAAAAAAAAAAAAACATTCAACATTCAACATTCAAAAGGTAGCCTACACATGACAAAGCCAGCACTTTGGTCATCATCTTTTATTATTTCGGCACATGTCTCCCACACTTTGCTCATTCTATTTGTATATTTGCGGAGCTTTCACTCCCCAGTCTTCACCTTTTCTCTTGCCGCCTCCATCTACATGCAGACTGAGCTTGTGCGTTATCTTCTGAGGTTGTGCTAATGCCAGCTCGGCTCTCCAGCGAAAACCTGCATGTGCACTGTGCTCGTGCCCTCTTGTACTCACGCAGTGATGAGGTGCACCTGAGCACAATCAGTGCAAGCCAATATTCATAGGCCTTTAGTAAAAGCTCATGGGCAATTGGTGTCTCTGGCGTATTCACATATGTAACGTCTCCATTCCCTCCTTCAGGGAACGTGGGTTACGTTCGTCAACTAGACATTTTTTCCACTTCTAAAATTACTTTGCAATTGTTTTTTTTTTTCATTGTTTTTTTTTGCCTTTTAATTACTAGAAATTCTTAAGTGAAAATTGTTTGCACACTCTCCGTATGTTGCAGCTTTAAATGCAGCTATATAAAATTGCTTGATTAAATTAAGTGCTACAATGCATGCAAAATATGACTTTTTTTTATTTTTTTGCTTGCTGACATATGACTTAATTCTGTCTGTTGTAAACATAAATGAATTTTAATGTCAGAATGAATTGTTACACGTCATTAAACACATATCAGTTTAGCTTTTACTTAGACAAATTAAAACATTAGAGAATTGTGGCTTGGAAGAGCTTTGTGTTTTAGACATTTTAATTAACAGAGCATCAAAAGCGTTTTTTACTGTTTGGGCATAAGTTTTTCCAGATATGGGACTAACTGCATTCTGTTCCCTGAAAAACAGGACAATTGTTGTATATATTAGGATACTCGACAAACCTACTCCTACTAGTACTAGCACTGAACACCAGAGAGCGAGTTTAAGATTCTGAGCATGTTAGCAGAGACTTTCTGAATACCATTAGAAGTTCTTTGCTTCAATCCACTGAGCACTTCTCCATGCTTACTTGAGCCCACTCGCTAGCGCTGGTAATTAAACAGATGATTAGCATGTTAGCGGCTCCTAATGAAAGAACAATTGCAGTCTCCCATGACTGACATAAATGCAAACACGCACTCCTCCTGTTCACCCTGACAATTTCAGACGGATTAGAGCTCTTTTGTTTATGAGCGATGGTCTGATGATGGAACACGGTGAATATGAAATTCAAAATGACTAATGCGAGGTACAAGAACAGACTGTCCTAAGATACATAACTGTATATAAAAAGCTTGAAAGGTCTGTTAAGTTAACAGCAGGTTGTGGAAATGTAATCCCACCAAAATTAATAAATGAACAGTTCTAGCTGGCTAAATTCATAACACCATTTATAATTAATGTGGCAATAAATCTTAACAACTATATATACAGTATATATATATATACACACTATAATTATTAGCTAGTCAGTATATAGTATCGATTTTTGTGGCTTTTTTCTCCCAGAATCCCAGAGGAGCTGTTCCTGTAATTAGTGTATTTGAATTGTTTTGCATAAAACAGCGCCTGCCAAATGACAATTAACACTCTCTTTCTGTTGTTCCAGAACCCAGGAGTGGATTTTGGAGACGTGTCAGAGCGAGTAGCACTGAGGAATAAAATGAACTGCAGGAACTTTCGCTGGTACCTTGAGCATGTCTATCCCGAGATGAGAATTTACAATAACACCATCACTTATGGAGAGGTAATAAAGACAAACCAACCTCTTATGCACCTTTTAAACCAACAAAACCTTTCACAGAAAGGCATGTACTTTCACACGCTGTTAGTTTAATGTCTCTATAATCCTGTGAAGAATCTATCATTGTATTACAGGTTTTTGGCAGATATTAAAGTAATAATTCAAACAGCTTTCTAAAGATTCTAAGTACTGTGTCCATCTACATTTGTGTGTGTGTGTGTGTGTGTGTAATGGTCTATCAATCAACTTATCTATTTATTTATTAGTGCTGTCAATTGATAAAAAAAAAAAATTACTAATTAATCACATATTTTTTCTGAAATTAATCACAATTAATTCCAACTAACAGTAAAGTTTTTAAATACACTTTTAAATTGCAATAATTTCACATTCAAACATTACATTAATGCACAAACAACATAAAGACATTACATTTTTTTATATTTGTATAATAGCAACTTTTTTGTGACTGAAGGCCAGCTTTACTCATTTGTGACATTGATGTCTCTGGAATATTTTTTACCTCTAGTAGCTAATCTTTGAATAGCCATTCAACATTACAAAGCTATCTCATAGAACCATTAAACCAAATAATCTTCACATAAACCCATTATATACCATTATATGATTTCTTCAAATTCAAATTGTCAAATCAAATCAAATTGTCCCCCCTCCCAAAAAAAAATGTATCCATTGACTATAGTCTTCAACATTACAGTATACTGTAATTGAGAGCCATCAACTTTTACATTTAGACTTAAAGATAAAAAGAACTTCTAGTTTAAGTGAACTTAAAACAATCTTCACATAACCCGTTATAATAAATGTCATATTTACTGAAATATACAGAAATTGAAGTTATCAGACACATTCTAAATGAAATATAGATGAATCCATAAAACTGTCCCCTTTTTTCTTTGTCCTTTGATTAATAGACATCACAGCAGCTGGTTATTCTAGCTTATTTGGACGGTTATTTCTTTAAGAGCTGCCGCTGCTGAATGTGACGCAGTTCTGACACAAATCTCATTTACTCTCAACTCCTCACCTGTTCTGACCCACTTCAGGTCAGGTGTGTTACAGTAGATAAGTGAGACAGTGCTGGGCTGCTCCAGAACATTTCAAAGAAATGTTCTTAAATATGGCTCATATAAAATATATTACATGCTTGCACAGTTTTAAGGCTGCTTTAATCGTCTTTTTGGCAGCTTCATGACTTAATTGACCACAACGTTGCATGCATGTAGCTTATTTCGTGCTTTGAAATGAAAAGATACAGCCTACAGCATGCTCTGGTATCTTCGTGCAATAGAGTGCGTATGTCGTATGGCGCACACTGGGCAAAAAGCGCCATTATAACACAGGCGCACATTCGCACTGATGTGACCAAGCCCGACCCGAACCCAAACATCCATTCTAAATATCTGTCCGAAGCCGGCCTGGCCCTAATTTTGACACCACTATTATTTATTTATTTATGTATTGCTGATTCTTGCTAAGGTCACTTGCATATCATTTCCATGTGATTACTTTATTTAAGCACTGCAGTTTGTATTTTTGGACCAAATGGTAAAAACTGCAGTAATACAGGAGAAATGTAAAGATAATTGGTTTCCATAGCAACAGTGTAGCAAGCATTGGGATTATCTCCAATTTCCTCATAATGAGATTTAATGAGGCTCTTATTAACTTTGGAGTGTGTGTGGGTTGGACGGATGTGTGTGTGTGCTCTTGTGTGTGCGCATGCTTGAATTTAACATGCATATAACTCAGCAGAAGAGGAATCTTACAGTATTTTCAATTTGTTGAAGGAGAAAAAAATGAGACCTGCATTTCTACATTGATCTCTGGAACTGCAGGGGCAGAAAATCTATAGCTCTACTGGAATAGTTTGTCTCTGAAAATATGCCTGCTAGACCACAGATTCCACATATCTCATCCTCTGTCCAGTATTAGGTTTTATGGACGGTCAATGTTGCCATCTCTCAAATGGATATGACAAAGCATGTATGTGCATTTATGTCCGACATTTAGAGCAGCACTAATGCTATAAGCTAAACGGAGCAACTTAATGGTACACAGTGTGCTCACTCTTCGTGCGTCATGGTTTGCCTGCCTGAGTTTGTTTATTTATTTTTAGGTGCGAAACAGTAAAGCCAGCGGATACTGCCTTGATCAGGGGTCAGAGGAGGATGACAGGGCTATTCTCTATCCATGTCATGGCATGTCATCACAGGTTAGTGTTTCTAGCTCTTTATTACATTACAGGTTTACTTTATTTTTTTTATTTAATACTTATTAATATAATTTAATTGAATGATGTTGCTAAAAATAACATTCTTTTGTGCAACGCAATTTGTTTACAAGGTTTAAAGAAAAAAAAAACACAAACAGCTCGAAATTGCATCACATTACCCCTTTAAATTGGTTAAAGGCGATATTAAAAATTAGCAAAGAATATTGAAAAAATGTGTCACTGCTGCTACTAATATATTAAGCAGCACAGCTTACAATGATGATAATAATACTAAATATTTAAGGATCACCAATCAGTATATTACAATAATTTGTAAAGGGTCATGTGATGCTGCAGTACTGATGCTGAAAATTCAGCTTCAGTATTACAGGAAAAAAACAAATATATTCCTCTATTTCAATAGAATACGCACACACACACACAGATAAACGCCTCTCAATCTTGTTCTCAATCTTCTTGTGGTTACATCATTGCATTTACATTACATTTGTATCCCGAGCAGACAGCAAAAATCTTGTTACTTGCAAATGCAAGGACAGCGAGCCAAGAATATGCCACGTTCGCAAAGATAAATCGCCCTATCAAGAGTGACATATGCAGTGGTCTGGAGGGAAAAAAATTCTCAAGTGCACATTGATGCGAATTGCAAGAATTAAATTAGATATGTAATTGAAACACATGTTGTCAACCTCAGTGTACACTTATTTCACATTGGTGGTGCATTGCACCATTACCAGTTTGTTTCTGAATAAATCTGTTTCTGTGTACTGTCCTTTTATAACTGCCTCCCTTGCAAATTTGGTGTTTTAAGTCATCAGTTTATGTGACTTTGACATCTGACATTTTAATTCTTTCGGATTAAATGAATGTTTAATAATCAAACGGTTATCCTACCAGGCTACATGACCTTCGACAGTATGATCTGACCTTTTCCTTGTCATTCATACACAATAGAGACATGATCCTTCGAACATTTAAAATACAGTCTCTCCCTCCGCCTCGTTCTCTCTTCCTCCAACCTAAATCTTGTAAGGGGATGACAGTCTTAGTCCATAATCCAGGCCTAAGGGAAATAAAGCAATATAAGTATATTCCCATTGTATCTTCCAATTACAATAAAAGCTGGTTTTACATGATACAGCTAAGCTTCATTTTCCCCCCACTTTTTAATTTTTTTGTCTCCTTGTGTAACCACAAATTAAAAACAGGAATGATTCATAGCCACTGTGTCATTGAAGCTTTAGTAATAATCAACCAATGCGTTGATTTATTTTCATGTATTTATTTATTCAAATTAATATTTATAGCCTTGCAAATTTAATGCAAAGTGTTTTGCGTTCATTCATTCAACCCTTGAATACAAAAAAAACAAAGGGATTTTAATTTATATCATTCTTGAATGTTGTTTTTATTCGGTTTGATTGCTATGCATTCAAACAGTGCGTCCACTTGTCATTGTTTTACTGAAAAATCCTTTGTTACTTTGTCCTCTGTGAGCGTTTCTGTGTGGTACATCATCTTAGTGAATGCATGGCCTCTGCGTGAGCTGGAATCGGGTTACAGTACGCATGAAGATGAGCTCACGCTATTGTCCTCCTGCAGTTTTCACCTTGGTCACTGGACAATTACCCTCGGTTCTATAGATTAACTTTACTCAGTGGAGCAAGCTTCATTTTCATTGAATGTCAGCTTGTACTTCATTGAGATCCCCGACCTTGGGATCTGATATCTAGGAGATTGACTTTCAGCTGAATTATTGACCTGTGTTATTCAGCGCCATGTACTTACCGTAATAGATAGCTGCTATCTAGACTTGCATCTCTCTCGATAGTTTGTATACACTTCAGTGTCGTGGTGCTCTTAATCATTCTGCTAATCGCTGACTATCTGTTCTTGAAGGAGTAGTTCACTAAAAATGAAAATTTGCTGAAAATGTACTCACCCTCAGGATATTCAAGAGGTAGAATATCATCAGATTTGGTGAAATTGGCTCAGTAATGGATGCTCTGCAGTGAATGGGTGCAGTCAGAATAAGATCTGAATCTAATCTTTGTAATATACAAATTCATGAGACAGATCATTTTAACTTGAAACATACTTGATCAAACGCATTTTACAAGTGAAAACCTTCCAAAACAAAGTCGTTGTTGGATTGTGATATGATAGGATTGATTTTGTACTGGAGTAATATGGATTATGGTCTGGATTTTGCCCAGAAGCAGTGCCTTATAAATGCCTGTTATTGTACATATAATTAAAGCCATTGGGGCCCAAAACAATATTGGACATCATTGACTTTTATTACATGGACAAAAACACACCAAGGCATAATAAAAATATATTATTTTATTTTTTCTTGCACAGAAGAAAGAAAGTCACACCGGTGGAATAACATCAGGGTGTGAAAACGATAATAGCATTTTCATTTATGGGAGGACTGCCAATAAGCTATATTTCTAAGAGCTTCCATTTCATTTTATATATCACATTTTTCTTTTTCTCACAGTCTAACTCTGTGTTTTATTTCAGCTGGCGAGGTACACCACTGAGGGCTTATTGCAGTTAGGACCCCTGGGGTCGACTACGTTTCTGCCTGACACAAAATGCCTGGTGGATGATGGAAGAGGAAGGTCTCCAAGCTTGAAAAAATGTGATGTTGTCACCAGGTCCTCCCAGAGGCTCTGGGATTTCACTCAGGTAAGAGAATGCATAGTATTATTTCATTCTCCACTTGAGGCAATTACTTTTAAAAATAAACATCAGATATTTTAAATCGGATTATTCTTTCACAAAAGCACCCTTAAGATATATTTTATTAATGTACACCAATGTTTGGGTCTTTAAGATTGTA
>JAUCMU010000097.1:2975249-2988516 GCA_032275025.1 Enteromius treurensis | reverse complement strand
AGTAAACAAAGCGAGGAGACAACATGCCGCTATTTAGTATGGAGGGACGACTGCGCTGGCTGATTGTATCGCTGGTCGTTGTATACTATATAGTTTGTATACATCACTTTAGACAAACTATACATTTCGAGAAAGAACCGAACTAAATGAGGCAGGTGTGAAAGCACCCTAAGTTGACATATCCTTGCAAAGTCTCTGATAGTCAGTATGTTTGGATCCATCAAAATATTGTTAGAAGCCATTAATCACCTGGTAAAACTTTGCAACTCCATGTCAACTAGCAGTATTAGACTGTCTGCTTCACAGCGATGCCATAGGTCAAAGGTTCTTTAAAGAACCATCTCTTTCCTACCTTTTTATAAACGGAAGAACCTTCTTTCGCCACAAAGAGGTTTTTGTGAAACAGTGAGGTTCTTTATGGAACCATTTAGATAAAAATGCTCTTCTATGGCATCATGAAGCAACTTTTTTCGACAGTGTATTATAGTAAGTGAAATAAAGCTGAAAATATACTAATATGCTAATAAAATAACTAAATTAACTATTTAGAACTAAATATTTAGAAATACTGAAACAAATTCAAAGGACCAAACCACGAAACCAAGTCAGTAAAAAGAGAAGTAAAATAAAATTCATAATATTAACTGTAACAATAAATAAACATAACAGGTCATTCCAAACCTGTAACACCATACAATTATAGTCCATTCTTATGTGCTACATTCCAGTTCTTTTGAAAACATTTAAACTGAATTGAATTCAGTGGTGATCATTTTCTTCAACACAGCTCTCAGACCTTTCTCTGTTTGCATGTATATTTAATACGGCACGTCCACACATGTCACGCCAGGTTTGACCTCAATGATTCATGCCTTCATGGGTCTTGTCACTGAATGTAATGCACCAAATTAAACTACTGTACGTGCATCATACTAACGAAATCGCTTTTTGTGTTCCACAGAATAGAGCAAGTCATGAGGTTGAGTAAACGATGACAATTTTTAACTTTAACAATTAAAGAACCATTTTGGGTTCCTTGGAGGATAACCCATTTTTTTTCCTAAGAGTAAAGAATTAATTAAAAGAATCTTCTTCCAACATTCTACTAAAAAAGAACCTTTATACGTCGCTAAGTGTATAAACTGCAAGTGCAAGTTCTCTCCCAAAATCATTATGTACTGCATTAACTCGCCTCAAGCTTGTTTTTTTCCAAATGCTGCTCAATAAACCAATAGGTGGTACTCCACAAGATGATTGAGAGGCAAATCAGAATGATGCGAGACATTGAGCGTTTTAAAGAAATTAAGTTCACATCAGGGGCACACTACAGCATGATGAGAGGCTGGCACAAATTGCGCTTGTCTGAGCAGTTCTTGTCTGAACCAATCAGCACCCACTTGAGCGGAGTTGATGAGCAGAAACGGTGGATTTGAGAAAAATGCATGAACCAAAAAGAGATCAATTATATTATTGCCACTTCCACCACTGAAGGAATTGACCTTGATGCCGCTGTTGCATCTGTTGTGGTTAAAGAAACACATTGAAAGAGAAGAAGATTACAGCTTTCGAAGGTTTCATGAAGAGTTCTCATTTCCATGACCCCTGCCCCCAGCCAGGAGACACTTATACAAGAATGTGCTTTCCATAAAGATCTCAATTTAATCTCTGTGCTGAGCTCATTGGGAACCCACAAACAAGTGATTTATAGCTAAATATTAATCAGGCAAATAAAAAGTACCATATCGTCAAATGTAGGTCACACTGAACTCACGGCATAGTCTCATCGAATGTAATTTTTGTTATCAGCCACACTGATCAGATCTCGCTGAAATACCTACAGTAAATTGATTCATAAACAGCAAGACCAAGCTCTTCCGTGATAGCCTTCTCTGCATATAATTAATGAACAAATAACTGCTCTTTTTAGTTTGCGCTGCATGCTTTTGATTCACTGAAAGAATCGTTTCATAAGACTCATTCATTCCTGTGAATTCCAATTCTACAACAGTTCTTTTGAGTCAAACAAGTCTTTTAAGTTGTTAATATAATCTGACTCAGTAATATATTACTCTTTTTCAAAAGCCAACAAGCTGGCTTAATGAATTTGTCTGATGAGTCCTTCACTAAATGAACTCGGTGAATAAGAGTGGTTTCTGAATCAGCACTTTCTTCTCCAGGAATGGAATATTTTTATCATTTCTATTCTTGTTGGTTAGTCGCTGCATTCAGCAGTCAGGCATTTCATATTTAAGTTCAAATAAGTAAAAATTTGTTTCAGCTTACAACATTTTCCTATGTGAGTTAAAACATTATTATAGCATTATCTTAAGAATTTGAAACCCTAAGAGTTTTTTTTAACACTTAAGTCCAGTTACTATATTTGGCATTTTGCCCAGTGGTTTTATGATATATGTGGCCCTGAACCACAACCAGTCATAGGGGGTCAATTTTTATTAATCTGAGATGTATGCATCACCTGAAAATGGAATAAATAAGTTTTCCATTGATGTATGGTTTGTTATGAAAGGACAATATCTGGCCGAGATACACAAAAAAAAAAAAAAAACACTAAATATTGGGAACATTAGTCCAAATTAGGTTGTTAGCAATGCATACTACCAATTAAAAATTAAGCTTTTATATATTTATGGTAGGAAATTTACTAAATATCCTCATGCAACCTTATCTTTACTTAACATCCTAATGATTGACCATTTTGATCCATATAATGTGTCGTTGTCTATTGCTACAAATATACATGTGTGACTGATGACTTTAGGGTCACATATCTGTTTGGTATCACTCCTCACTACAGAAGTACTGTAAACTAAACCAGTTTGACAGTGCAAAGATGATGTATGTTATCCATGTACAACACTGAAATAAAAGAGCCATATCCTCCATACGCAGTGACAGCTCCACCGTACAGATCTGATCGTCCATGGCACCAGCTCTGGCTCAGACCCCATCAGCTACATAAAGTAAACCATTCCAACTTCCCTTTAAGCAGCTTAGCAGTCAAACACCCATTGGTGTATGACTCCCAGGGCACCGTAGAGGTCCTCAGGTCATGTAAATAACATAGCCGTTATTTATGTAATAACACTGAGGGCACGGGGGTCCAAGGCCAGAATAATTTTAATCACAATTCTAGGTCATATGGAAAATGCAGTCTGACCTTTTCAAGTAATCCTTTGAACAACACGTACAATTTTCCACTACAAAATGAAATAATAAAAAAAAATGTCAGGGACCTTATGACATGCAAATAAGGCTAGAAGAGGTTCAGGCTTTATGGATCTCATGTGCATGTACATTAAAACATGTTTGCAGCTGTACCATTGATTTATTTAGGCGCAACATTTTCTTAAAGTAACAGTTCACCCCCAAAAATAACCCTCAGCCTATATCCAGCATGAAGATGATTTGTTTCTTCATCAGATTTGGAGAAATGCATTACATCTCTTGCAAGTATTTGTGTTAATAAAAAAGCATCATGAAGGTGCTTTAACTTTAAACCATCACTTCCGGACTGTCAGTCTACCAAAATAGCCCACTGAACTCTTCCACTTAGCATCAGACCTTTTTCTGCTTCCATTGTTTTAAAATGCATCCATGACTTTTCAAAAGCATCTACTGTAAATGTCAGTTTGATGTAGTAACCATGGGAGCCACTAGTGAAAGAGTAAAAATAGATGTGTTTTTTCATGTTGTGTCATCATTGTGTTTATCAGATGTGGATGAATATCTTAGTGAAGAGTGAGAGAGCGTCTAGAAAAATCCTGCCTCTTTTCTTTCTCTCTTTAGCTCTAATACTCTGATGATTTTGTTTGTCTTTGGGGCCTATTGTGCGGTCTTTCAGCAAGGCAGGGTTAATGGAGAGGATGTTTCACTTCCATCGTCCTGCGGAAGTGCGGAGAGGTGATATCTCCTTGAATGTTTTCCAAATCTTTTTAGGGCTGTGTTTTAAAAGCAGCATTCATCTTTGTGCGTCTAGGACAACGGACAGTGAAATATTCAAAATATGAAAGTCAAGTACTGCTTTTAAACAACCCGAACTCAATGTCCAAAAAAGAACAGCTCTTTAAAAGCACTTGAAAATGCGCTGACATACATACTGATGAACCAAAAAATATAAATATGAATATGAAAAGCTGTGAAAAAAATAATAATTATATTATTATTATTTATCATTTTTTTTATTTTATTTTTTTCCTTATGACTTGAAAGAAATCATTTAACATTTCCCAAGCAATGCATTTGCCATTTCTCTTGATTTCTTATAATATCAATCCATTACTTACGGTTTATTGTAAACTGTCCCTTTGAGATAGAAAGAGTAAAGTCCAGGCTAAAGAGACAGGGTTAACGGAGGACCAGACATGGCAGAGAAATGCACACAGGTCTGTCTCTGAATGAACTGATGAAGAGTGACATACAGAGGACAAAACACAATCAAGCAAAGGCATTAAGAGCTTCCACTTCTTCATCTTCGTCCTTCTCTCCATCAAACACCACTATCTTCACCATCTTTCTCTCCTCAACTTTAACCTCACCGTTCATCTCTTCTGACATTCTCTCTCTCTAGTCATAAAAGCCAATTTCTTAGCAGGTCTTTGCTCTTTTTTGCTCATATTAGTGTGAATTGTTTTCGTGGTGCAGTGCTGTCATGCATGTACGGGGCACATGCATGATGCATTTTGTGCCAAATACACGGAGATCACTCTTATGTAATTCACTCAAACTTATGTAATTCATACAGTATATTATAACTAAAAATAACCGCACTGCATAATGGAAAAATGCATTCACTTCAAAAAAGAAAAAAGAAAAAACCCTAAAGGATCTCTGCTTTTGCTTACATACATATATATTCCACTATGGGAAGTGAGAATTGTCCAACTTGACAGCTGGTTTTTGACATCTGAGCTTGCAGCCGCCTACTCCTGTCTACATTCAACACCAGTCTTTTGGCATCTCAATTGAGCCTAAAAGCCAAGAACGGCAGAGGATTGATGGAAAATGGCTCCTTTTGGTGTTTCAGGGATAAAAATGCTACAGTGATGTTTTCCTTGAGATACTCTCTCTCTCTCTCTCTCTCTCTCTCTCTCTCTCTGTCTCTCTCTCTGTCTATGACTTCATCATCTTGCTGTACAACATCGTTAAAGTATTTTATGACATTTGTATTTTTTCCGTTTATTGCTGTCTTTCTTCCTCATACTCTTGCTGTGTATTTTTCAATAATTTACAGTACATCCAAATCCAAGAAGCTTTAGTGCTGCGTTTGGTTTCTGTCTAGGCTACAGCTAGTATTTGTTTTTAGGTCAGGGACGAAACCTGTGGCAGTTTTCAGATTAGAACTAAGACAGACGATATTTATCTCATTCCTTTCAACGAGCTCCACTTCAGCTGGTATTTTTGTATCATCACAGCATATTTCTTTGACATGAAAGAAATTTACATTTACAGATAGATATTCGCTATACAAAAATAAAGTCAAATTTGCATTAAAAAATACAGTAACAACATTTTATGTTTACGTTTAAGTTAAATTTACAGTTAAATACTGTAATTTCATTAACTGATATACTGTTAATATACCAACCTGTTAAAGTAGTGAAATGTGTTTTGTAGCTTTGAAATACACTGATAAGCATCAAAAGCAGGTGATGATGAAAAAGTCACATGATGAACCGAAGCCCATCACAAGCAGCTTTTTAAATATGAACATATATAGTAGGAGCTCAGAGTCATTCACACAAACACTAAACACATCATGATGAGACTCATTACACACAAATACGTAATAAACATTAATTTAACAACATCACATGTAGCACACAACCATAATAAACAGAACTGGTAGAACCATAGTTATTTCAAAGAAAAAACATCAAATTAAAATGTGAAATGCAATGCTATGGAATTCTGGGAATGTCAGTTTACAAAAACAGGATTTCCCCATTAATAACAGTTTTTTACCGTTAAAATCACGATCATTTTTAACAGTGTAGTTTTGTTCTTACTCTTTTTTTAAGAAACTTCTGATTGCGGACTTGATATATTTGAGACAGTTTGTTGGTTTGTAAAGTGTCATTCGTGTCAGTGATTTAACAGGATTAGAAGAAGATTTACTTCTGTTTAATGCCACTGCTGTCTTAGAGAAACAGATGAAAAGAGATCTCTGATTTTGACAGCATCCTTAAGGGAAGCTGTTGCTGTTTTTTTGTAATGGACACAGTTGGCAAACACTGCCAGATCCAATTACTGCTTGCACACAATTACACTCTGTTAACTGCCTTCATATTTGTATCTCACTGCACATGTACATAACCTTGGGCTTAACTGAGCTGCAATTTTGGAGGCGACCTAAGCACTTGATGGACTTTGTTTCTTACAGAACATTCATCAGCTGAATAAAAGAGACGCCATCGTAAGACAACTGCGTAAAGTGACTTTTAAACCTTTTAGTGGCGACAATCCGGGTTTGAACTCATCAACAGATTGACCCTTTTCACAAAGCCTGACATTTTAAAGAGTGGAGTGAAGCTGCATTTACGCGATTGGACATATCAGAGGCTTCACGTGTTAAGTGAACTCAGACGTCTGTTGGAGAAGAGCACAATTCCAAACTCGGGCTCTCTATAAAACGGCTCTTACAGAGTCGGCTAAAACCACAAGCCTGTTTTTAAAGGAATGATCCGGGTTCAACACAAGTTCGGCCGTATGCTGTTGCTGTCGATTACAGAGAAAATAGTCTCAATTCTTTTCTCAGTCTATGCCGTCTGTGAGCTTGATTTTGTTGTGAAAGGAATTTCGTTCTTTAATACAGAATTGTGTGAACTTTAAAAATCTTCCTCATTGTGTTAAGCTACAGTTCAAGGCAGATTAACTTTTTTATTATCTATTACATTTGCTATTGTGTTATATTGTATTATACATTTCATACAAATACATATACATTCCACTTAAATTGTATGCAGTACTGATGGATTTTGTGTATGTGTGTTTTCTCTGTGTCACATTATTGGAAGGAAGAATGTCAAGAAAACATACACCCTTTGAACACCAAAAAAATTATTCATATATTTATTCAGTTATGAAATACATTTTATTTTCTATTAAATTGGGTTTATTTTTTAAATTACTTAAAAAACATATATTGTTAATTAGTTACCTAATTGCGTTATTGGTGTGCATGCATGTCTATGCATATATTAGTCCTATATTTTAAATATTAGTCAAAACATTAATCGTGATTATCGCTTCCAAAATAAAAAGATTTGTTTACATAATATGTGTGTTGTGTATATTTATTAAGTATATATAAATGAAACATATATATGTTGTGTGAAAATATGTCACTTTAATATATATATTTATACTATATGGTAATTATATGAATATAAATATATCTGTTTACTATATATATGTGTGTGTGTGTGTGTGTGTGTGTGTGTGTGTGTAAATGTAAATATTTTCTAAATATATTCTGTATGTATGTGCATTTAAATATAAATGATAAATATACACAATGCAGACACGTATATTATATAAACAAAAGCTTTTATTTTGGATGCAATTAATTGTTTTACAGCACTAATATGTATACAAGAATACATTTGGTTTAAGGACAACTTTGCTGAAAGGTTTTGATCCACTTCAAAAGTTGGCATTTACATACATAAATATATATGTATATACATTAGATTACATGCATGCCTTTGACAGACGCTTTCACTTTTAAACGAAGGAAGTTTAAATTGCAACTTACATTGCAATTTACAGTATGTCTTCCCTGGGAATCAAACTCATGGCCTTGGCTTATTATCCTTCACAGGAAAAAAATAACTTGCCCCAAAGGCAATTTTTAACAAACTGACGGATGAATCAAAATCAGTCGCTTTGGATAAAAGCTTCTGCTTAATGAACAAAAGCAAATGTTCTGACAGCTGTAGCACTGAAAAACAGCTCAAGATGTATTGAACCCTGAATATTCCATTAAAACCCATAACTTAGCAGGAAGAATCTGTCATTTAGACACTTTCACATAAAATCTGATAGTTCTTTGCCAAATTTGTTCTTTTGTGACAGTATCTAAAAAAACACTCACATCTTGGCGGTCCTTGGGGGAAAGTCATGCAAACAAAAATCACATGAAATAAATCAGCACTCCAGTGCTGTCTGCAGCTATATTTATACAGCTCTATTTTGATTTATTATTGGCTTCAGTAAACCCCCATATTTAATTCTGCAATGCAGATTCAGGGGTAATTGCTCTCTAAATATGTCAGATGACACATGCCCTACTGAGTTTATTAGCGACAAACACCAATAGCTCCTCATTTATTAAGATAATTAATTGAACAAATTTCCTTAGTGCTGCTAATATGCACACGTGCAGCAGCTGTCTTCCTAAATGCTGAGTGTTGTGCCAGACAGACATGAACGCATAATACATTTGTATTAAAAAACAGCACGCTTTAATACACCAGTCCGAGCTTTAGATCACATCAAGACATGATGCATCGACCATATTATGGATGCACCGTGCCTCAAAATATATTTAGACACTTAAGCCATGCTCAAAAACAAATAATTTTTTGTCTTTTAAAAACTAATCTGCATTATATAACAAAACATAAAACCAAACAAGTTTTATGCTGCATTACTGAGAATTATTTGTTTAGATCACATCGGGACATTATACAGTATATCAATGATATTATGGATGCACTGCAAGCCCACAAAATACATGTGCAATACATGCTTAAAAAACATTCATTTTAAGTAATAAATTGCATTATATAACAAAACATAAAACCATTTGTTTGCTTGAAAAGTGTGCTTTGGTTTGTTTTTAATTGCATAATACAATGCCATTCATGCATTTTTATGTCAGGTGTGAGTTTCCAACTTGAAGCAAGTGTATTTGTTTTGTTTTTTTAAATACGTAAACAATTACTAATACTAATATATTGCACTTAAATACTAATATATTGTTCACTTACATGGTCCGTGTTTTACCTTTCCCCAGGGACTGTTGCTATACGGAAGCATAATCTTTTTTGACATAAATAACTGTTAATATTTAATAATTCCCTTCTTGATATCGCCATCAAGATACTCTACATACTGTTCTGTCATTTCAGTGATAAGTCCCACAACACACAGGCTGTTTAAACATGTTGAATTATCATAATTTAGAATAGAAATGGTTGAACAAACATTTAGACAATGAGATGTCCTTGAAACATGCAGAGTATGACTAAACAAACAGTTAAACTGATAGTGAAAGATTGCAAATCTAAACTTGAAGATTTGTACGTACTGCTTTGCCGAGTGACTAAACTGACTAAACATAGTTTTTCAAAGAGTTTCAGTGTTTGCAGTGTTAGAGGAACAATTCAGTTCAACAACCTTGAGGTCTTTGTCAAGGCAGCAGGTTAAATTAAATTGAGTCAATAATAGATACAGGCACATTTACACACAAGAAAAAAAATGCATCTGGGAGAGACGATTCTTCATAGGCATCTCCGTCCTTCAAACATAAAAATGAATTTTATCAGATGCGGACTATATGAACATTGCTGTGCTCTCAGAAATATAGTTACAAAAGCTGTCACTGCGGCAGTACCTATTAGGTTAAAATATGTACACTTTAAGTACTCATATGTACCTTTAAGGTACCAAAATGGACTCTTTAGGTACAAACATGTACGTTTTAAAATGGTACCGCCCCAGTGACAGCTTTTGTACCTTTATTCCTGAGAGTGTGGTTTTAAAGGTCTGCTATTCCTGCTCTTGACAAACATGATTGTTGTTC
Source organism: Enteromius treurensis (assembly GCA_032275025.1). Taxonomy (NCBI): domain Eukaryota; kingdom Metazoa; phylum Chordata; class Actinopteri; order Cypriniformes; family Cyprinidae; genus Enteromius; species Enteromius treurensis. Next base: position 2,978,690 of record JAUCMU010000097.1, on the reverse strand, counting down.
AGCTTTGGCCTTGTTTAGGGCCCTTAGAGCTTGTACTTCAATGACAGGTTGACATCTGACACAAATATTATCCAGAACAAGAAAATGGTTATGCTATAAAAGAGACTGCTTTTGTTGTGCTGCCCAATATTTTTGGAACAGCATCTGTTTTAAACAGAAATATTTCATCTTTACTCTCACTTAATGTGTCTATTTAATGCATTGATCCATGAGAGTATTTACTAAATGAAAAACTTTTGAACTAACAGGATCAACATCAACAACACAAATTTAGCATTCAAGACTCTTCAGATATATGCAGGGTGAGACAGTGCAAACTATTTTAGACCCGACAGGAAACCCACTGCTTCTTTGTGAACAAACTCGAAGAGGGTGTTTACATAGACATCGTAAAATCAAGCATTAAAACCAGCCCTTTTATTTCTGAAGGTCAGATAGAGGGTGGATAAAAAGCCTTTTAAGCAGGCCTCAGGGAACACAATAAAAATGATAAAGAGTATCTGATGAATCTGTCATTTTCAAATCTTAAACCTAAATACTTTGTTATTGTCACTGCTTAGATGAAAGCACTTGATGCTGTCCTGTCAGCATCATATGAGATCCGCACGGTCATGCAATGCTTCATATCACACCAAAATCCGCTCTGGGAACCACGTCTGAAAGACGTGCTTCCCATCAGTCTCTGTTTGTTTTCCCTTTGCAGTTGGCACGTGACGCTGGATCCTAAAATACTAGCAGGATCTAATAGTGTTTTTATAGCTGCATTTATTCCCACGGCAGCACGAGTAAAATCCATACACTAAATGAGTGCCTTTTGAATGACATCCATTATCATTACATTAATGATTAAATGTGGTTTGCATGACAGATTACCCCAATTGATCATTGATTTCCAGGGAGAGCTGATACTTCGTTCATTAGTACTAACATCTGTTTGCAGGATTTTGATATATTGATTTTTTCTCTTCTCTTGTTGTTTAGCATTCATAGACTGTAAAGGCAGAACACTGCTTGACTTAGCAGTCAAATAAACATAAGGGATTTTAAAGTGTATGAATTCCGCTTTTCTACTCAGTACTTAACGAATATCTGGTTTTATCCATTAACTTCTCTATTTCATTTCCTGAGTGAAGCCACATTTTCTTTTAGCCTCAGGTGCATTAGCAGCATGTTTTATTCACTTTTGAAGGCCAAGTCAATATCAAGCTGTTTCCCTTGTCCTACTTCACTCGAATGCATATACACTTTGTTTGTTTGTTTTTTAATATTTCAGAAAAAATACATTGCTTTCCGATATCTTCTGTGACTTTGTGTGGTATCATATGGGTAGTTAAGACATTTTTGAGAATAGCTTACCCTTTAAATTTAAAATTGAACTCAGGCCATTCAAAATGTAAACAGCTTTGTTTTTTTCATTTATAGAAATGTAGCATTCCTTCACTTGCTCATCAATGGATGCTTTTCAGTGAATGGGTGTCGTCAGAATAAGAGTCCAAACAGCTGATAAAAGCATAACAATAATCCACAGCACTCCAGTCCATCAGATTGCATCTTGTAAAGTGAAAAACCAAAAAACCTACATCAAGTAAGATATATGGAGTCAATTGTTCAATGGTTGCCACACCTCAAGACATTGATCAGATTTTACATTTCAAGGTATTTCTCTGTTTTTTGTACTGTAAACGCTATTATTTACTCCTTTGTTCATTCTAACAAGTCATTTTAGACCTGGTAACTGAGGCTTGAGATGTTGATAGCTGACTAATGCAGTTAATAGCCAAGTTGTGTGTGTGAGAGAGAGAGAAAGAGAGAGAGCAAGCTTAATTCCTACCTCCATCTCTGTGCATCTCTCAAAAGTATTCAATCCCAATATCTTCCAATGAAGAAACAAACTCACCTACATCTTATTGTATCATAAATTTTCATCAAATTTAATTTTTTTAATGTACTGCTACTTTAATGTCTATTGCATAGAAGAAAAACTATGCAATGTTTTCCTTTATAAAGCCAATGGTGGGAGTCTTTTGATTTATTTAGCTATTACATCATATCATCTAATGTTAACCTGTAAGATAACGAACAATCCATTTCCATTTCAAGTCTTCTTCCAAGTCTTGGCCAAACATGCGAGTATCACAGACAACCACCATGGTTTGTTTATGTATGAAGCATGGACATCTGTTGCTAATGCATGTGAGCAAACATGACCTTTGTGCTTTTTAATGGTAACTCTTTATAGTGTCAGTGCGACCGGAAAGGATTATTGTTATTTTATGTAACGTCTATGACCAGCATCTGTGCAGTGTTTGTTGTTACCAAATTCAGGCATGTCCCACAGTATGTAAAAATCAACTCATATTATGGAGTTAGTACTTTTAGATAGCTATAGTTATTTATTATTATAAGTTATTTTTGCTGGAAACTAAATAAAACAAAAAAAGTATTTTATACATTTATTTTATCTGCTATAAGCACATTAGCATCAACAAAAAAGACAAGTGAGGAGATAATGATATATCTACATGTGTGATAGCTGTGGCATGCTAAACGCTAGTTTTATCTCATTTTATTAATTTCTGTCAATAACTAAACAGAATCAGACAGATGGCTTCATAAAGGCTTGCTTTGACATTCACTGAAACTGAAAAATCCTCCAAACTACCAGCAGCCCAACAATCCCAGCATTAGTTATTGTGTATTTCATTTTAATACTTGATTTAAGTTTAAGATTTGATGTATTGTTTATAATATTTGATTTAATCTCGGTCGTAGGACAAGCATTAGTAGATTTGTACCTAAATTTCACCGTGTTATAAACTTGTTGGACACTGTAGGATGCGTGGGTCTAAACTAATGGCTAAGTAAAACTACAATGAAAAACAATTATGTCATTATATCACAGAGATTCTGTGGGGGAAACTGCAGCACTGTGGCGACGTTATGCAACACTCCGTGTTTATGCATTCCTGTATTTGCTCCCGATGTCTAGCCTAACCACTTGACTTGCATCCTTAGCAACCCATCTGTGTAATTGCTATTTAAACATTATGTGGTGCTTATGAGTCATTTGGCAGGAAAGTGTCAAGAATGTAAATAAAAGTATAAACACAAAATTTGCCAGTTTATATAGTCAAAGATTATATTATGTTGAGTACAGCATCCCTATATACAGTACAGTACATACACAAACACTCACATTTACCCTCTGTGCTAACATACTGTATCGCATGCCATTGCCCTTGCACAAATACACATAGAGTATGTAAAGACAGATTTCACATGTTTCACACATACACAGACATCCATGCATTCCATAATGTGCCCTTTACATGTATTAAATATAATTGTAGCATTTATTTTTGGTGTCTTTTTTTGCTCTTGAACCATGGTGTCTTCTATATATATATATATATATATATATATATATATAGACTACTGTTT
>JAUCMU010000097.1:2953634-2969812 GCA_032275025.1 Enteromius treurensis | reverse complement strand
TAAGGTCTTATATAGACAGGTGTGTGGCTTTCCTAATCAAGTCCAATCAGTATAATCAAACACAGCTGGACTCAAACTAAGCTGTTGAACCATCTCAAGGATGATCAGAAGAAATGGACAGCACCTGAGTTAAATATACGAGTGTCACGGCAAAGGGTCTGAATACTTAGGACCATGTGATATTTCAGTTTCTTTTTTTTAATAAATCTGCAAAAATTTCAACAATTCTGTGTTTTTCTAACAATATGGGGTGCTGTGTGTACATTAATGAAGAAAAAATTAACTTAAATGATTTTAGCAAATGGCTGCAATATAACAAAGAGTGAAAAATTTAAGGGGGTTGGAATACTTTCCATACCTACTATATATATATATATATATATATATACATATGTGTGTGTGTGTACATATGGTGCTACTGTACGTATATTACTTATTTGTAGTACGTTACTGATTACAAATAAAAACATGATGAAAATAGTCATTTGTAAAATAATATATTGGATTACACATAGGTAATGTATTTTGACTAATCTAATCTAATCTAATTTATAATATTTTTTTTTCCATTCTTTCAACATAAATATCACAACTTGTATGAAACATCAATGTAACTGGAGTTTGTGAATAAATAATGATTAATTAAAATACAAAAAAATGTCACAATGTCAATTTGTCAATAATGAACTATTTTTCAAATAAAAAAAGAGTCAAAATAAAACTTTCTAACGGTAAAAATATTCATATTTAATCCTTTACCTTCACATCATGTTACATTAACAAACACCAGAGAGCTCTGAATATTTGAATGCGATGTTAAATTATTGACTTATTTTTGACTTAAGTATTTGAATTATAATTATATTATACAATTACATAATCATGTTACATACAACCTGCTCGTCTATATACTGTAAATACACACAAAAATATAATAAAACTAGCAATATTTGCTATTTCAAAACACCCCCAAAAGACGATCCAGCAATAAATACTGCGAATGCATTCAGTATATTGAAGCAAAGTCATGCTACAGTGCTTCTATTTTTGATGTATCCTCTTTAATAATGCAACAAATGCAACACTTGATTTTTGAAGAGCCATGCATTCACGTTAGCACATTACACGAACACTAGCCAGTCACATTAGCATGAACATCATGAGAAAAGCCAAGTGCTACTTCCTGTTGTCTTTGCGCCTTTCCCTCAAATCCCAGGGCTGGGTGTTTTCTCACTACTTTAGTCTGGCAGTAAGAATTCCATTCACTAACACTAATGCTAAAACTAGAACCATGTTTCATCACTGTCACTTCACTCTGAGATGAAGCTACAATATGCCCATAAATAAGAGTCAGGTCTGATGTTTCAGTAAGATGGATAACTAGCTTGAGCTCGCTCATGGACAACTTAATGGGGTATTTGTGGGTTGTGAGTGATTTGTCTTTAACATTGGAGAAATAATGGTGATTTATTTAATGAGATAATACTAAGCCCATTAGAGAAACATTCCCTCTCATTTGCTGATTTCTTTTCCCAGAGCTCGCAATTACCCTAACAGACAAATACTGTATGTTTAGGCTACACGTTATCATATTAAAGCAGGTCGATTTTAAGCAATGTTTATTTTAAACAGAAAACAAGATTTTTTTTTGCTTGTTTCAACTTCATTTTGACTTGTTTTTTCTGAAAACAAGACAGTAATTTTTACTTGTCTTGAAAATCCTATTTGATTTAGGAATTTGTAGATATTTTGGCTGGAAACAAGACAAAAAATCTAGGCTAGAAAAGCATTTTCCGCAGTGTATGTGTTGATTCATTTGCTTTAATGTTGATTTTACAATCAGGCGGAAACCCTTGTGATCGTATCAGCCTGAAATGTCTCAATCTGTCAATCATCTGCCTCTTTTCCCTCAACTCCAGCTAATTTCTCTTACTGTCAAAGGTCTTTCCTCGCAGCAGAATGGCTTTCATCTCTGGAGCTTTGGCTCTATTTCTCTGTGAAGAGCCTTCTTTTTGGAAACACCTCAAGATTTGACAATATAGTAAATGGTTCTATAAGAAGACCTCACTTTGAAGACGAATGAGGATCAGGCACCAGCAAGGTAGTTTCACTTCCATTATTGAAATGATCTATGTGCACTGAATCAAAGGTCAAAGCATTTGTCAAGAGTACTTGAACACTGAGTTTCTGTTTAGTAGCTGTGCTTCACTGCTGGCTTCATTTAAGAGCATTCAAAACGAGTCTTAAAGGGCCATGGTGGCATTTTTATTACATAAATTACATTTACCATCAAATCAAAATTGAGTTGCTTAGAACTGAAAGGTTGTGCCACTAATGTCACTAAACAGAATTCCAAATAAATAAATGTTTATGAAACACTGTACCTGTCTTCTTTTGTTTGCATTAATAGATATCCCTGGTTCACATATGCTACATGATGATAATGTATGCTAAGAAATATAGTAATGTAAAATGTCATTCAGAGGGCAAGTGTATCCAGGTACATTTCTAAATTAAATACTGGATCCGTTTTAATTTAATAGCCAGTCAGACTATGAAGACTGGGCGATTTCATCACAGGTGGTAGCTACACAAGCTTCATTTAGGAAAACCACAGAAGAGCCACCTGAAGGATCACACTGCTTGATTCTCAATAACAAGAGAAGAACTAAACACCTCCTGTCTGTCCAAACAGACAAATCCTTTCCAGACATCCTCGAAAGTGCAATCACTTCTCATCAGCTTTTTTTTTTTCAAATGGAACCAGCGTCATAAGAGACTAGGTTTGTTTATAATCCTTAAAAACCCTTAAGTGCTTGTTGAAAAAATATGAGCCTCTGGTATGTACATGTGTATAGATTAAAGTGTCTACTGAGCGATAACAGACGTAATGTGCCTGGAAAGAAATGACGAAAAATGTGTCATTGTGACATTCATTTCCTGTGAGTATCAAAAGCATTCTTCTAAAACAAAAAAGGTGGTAATGAAGAGACAGAGGAGTGCTTTTTTTTTAAATCTCTGAGTTTTGTGGGGGGGTTTTTGTGTGTTGAAAAACGTTCTTCTGTCACTTTTCAAATAAAAGTTACACTATGAATGGGTTTCTTAGGGATGCAATAGAAGAAACTTATGGGGTTCCCCAAAACAGTTCTTAAAATGACTATTTTTCTTCTTGTGAGGATTATTTTGATAATTTAAGCAACCCTTTCCCTCATTAAAGAACCACAGGTTGGTATAGATTCTAAATGGAGCCACAGGTGCCAAAAAGAATCTTTATTTTCACTCCACTATTTTGATACAATTTTAACTGATATATAATTAAACATGAATTCATTGGTGAATCAATTTAATTGAGGAATGATTTCACAACTTTCAGAATTAACTTAACTGATGAACTCCCAACACCTGAATGGGTGGGCATCTTTAAATAAGACAGCTTTATTATATGCATTCATTGATTTTATATACTGTATATATTTTTCAAATAAGCAACCTGAGCCTCCAGCCCAAAATATAAAGCATCAACCCTAAGGCACAGGTATTTACTCCAGACATGTTGTAAACCATATTCCCCATTGACTTAACTGTCATATAGAAAAACAGCCCTTGTGGTTCGAGTAGAAAGCAACACCATTTAAATCTGAACTACATATTAATGGCCTCTCTGACATATAGATCAATGGCTCACTGAATTAACTATTCAATCACAGTTTACTACAGCCATATATATGTGAAAGTGAAAACTGCAAAATCGATACTGCACTTTTTTTCACCCAGACATGAGCCAGTCTCCTACTGGACCTCACCACAGCAGCAGAATCTCGGACTTCACAACCCAAAGGACACTAGCTCCTCAGACGTGTCAAACCAAATCAGGGTCTGTCAGCGAGCCCCTTGTGATGTCACATGGGAGGCTGGCTGCAGGTGTATTGACCCTATTCTCGGTCTGGAGGAATGATGTCCAACATGGACACAGAGTTGTCAGTCTTAATTTCTGCTGTCCAGTGGACACGTCCAGAGAGTTGCCTTGACATTCGAGTGAAGGAAGTTGCCACAGCAGTTTAGTGCTGACTGATGCTTATTTAACTGAGGAGTAGTATTAAATGAGCAACAACATGGCACATTTATGATTAGATGGGCAGCTGACATGACATGTTGTTCGGTGACAGCAGTGCCCTGGAGTTTTTCAAACAGCATTTTACTAATATCTATACTGTAAATGAATGCTATTTTATGTGGAATTATTCATTGTGAGATTAGCCTATACTGTATATGTAACTCTGGAGCACAAAAGCAGTCTTAAGTAGCATGAGTTAATTTGTAGCAATTGTCAAAAATACATTGTATGGGTCAAAATGTTTGATTTTTCTTTTACACCAAAAATCATTAGGATATTAAGTACAGATCATGTTCCAGGAAGATGTTTAATACTTTTCCTACTGTACATATATTAAAACTTTAGTAATATGCATTGCTAAGAAATTCATTTGGACATTTTTAAAGGTGAATTTGTGTTTTTATTTTATCTATTTATTTTGCACCCTCAGATTCCAGATTTTCAACTAGTTTTATCTCTGTCAAATATTATCTATCCAAACTATACATCAATCAGTTTTGACCCTTCCAACTGGATTTCTGCTCCAGGGTCAGATGTGGAATATTTGTATTATATATATATATATATATACACTCTCAGAAATAAAGGTACAAAAGCTGTCACTTGGGCGGTACCTTTACATCTTTTTAAAGTTAAAAGGAGTTTCAAATTATGGAAATTCTTAAGAATAAATAAAAACATTGAATTATCGGCCTACATTTTTTCTGTATACATAAACAATGGGGTCCAAAACTGATGTATAGAGCATAGATAGATAGATAAATAGATACATTTACTTAAACCCGTGGACACATTTTAGCTAATGTTACAGTAGTGTACTAGACAATCAATCAATAAATAAATACATTCACTCAGAGCTGTGGATGCATTTTAGCTTATAGTGTAAATGAATAAACGTTTTATACTTTATTATGCTTGTGGATGCAATATTTTGATAATCTCCCTGTGGTTAAAGAACTGATACTAAACGGGTTGAGGGCTCAAACCCCAAGTATTATGAGTTGCTTGCTTCATAAACCACCACCATTGTGCTGACGACGCTTGGGTTGCTCCAGGAGGACTGTCCTTGTACCAAAGTCACTTTGTATTAAAGCGTCACCAAAACGACTTGGTAAGAAGAAGCCAACCTACTCACCTGTCCACACTAATCACGCACAGCGTCATGATGGATGCAGTGCAGCACATCACATCCATGCCGATGAAGATGTTACAGAAGACCTCTCCAAAAAGCCACTTTCCTCCCGTGAGGTCCGTCACGATCACGAATGGCATGACCACAATAGCCACGGAGAGATCCGCTACGGCCAGAGACACCAGCAGATAGTTGGACGGCTGTCTGAGCTTCTTAACGACGCACACCGCGATCACCACCAGCATATTTCCAATCACCGTCACGGTGGTGATGATGGCCAGCATCATTCCGATGACAATCTTCTCCGCTGTGGTGTAATCGAGCAACTGTTCCCCGCAGGAATTGTTCCACATGGCCATAGAGATGTTGTAGAATAAGTGTGAGGAACCATTGAGAACTTCCGACGCGACCTCAGGGTGAGTTAACGAGAAGAAATCCAGCGAGCCCGATGAGTTGAACATCATCCCTGCGCCTGATGATGAAGAGCTCGCCAAGAGTGCGCTCCGTGCGCCAAACGCATGCTGAAGCGAGCGCAGATCTGGTGTGTCTTCGGGCTTTCCAACAGCAAAAAAGGCGAGTTGTCCGGATACAGAGGGGGAAAACTTAAATAAACGGGAAGAAGGAGGACGACCCCCACGGTTTGGCTGTACGGCGCGCGCGTTTGGAGAGGCTGTACGGTCCTTGACTTGATGGAAGTGACAGTCCGGTTCTTCATGCGAGGAAGTGTGTGAGAATTGCGCACTCTAGTAGGTTAAACGCGTAACTTTCTCATCAAAGGGAAGCGGTCTCAGCTCAGCTCCACCTACATTAAGATGTTTTTCCGTCTGGAAGAAGCGCAAGAGTATACGGCACTTGACTGTTTCGAAATATTTGCACTCTAGGATATCTCTCTCTCTCTCTCTTCAGTTCTCAGGCATGTCAGTTACCGTTTGCTTTAGAATTTTTGTAGTTTTATGCGTTGTTGGGTAACTACCAGGGAAAACATTTTATATAGCGTTGCACAATTTTATTTTAGGACATGTTAGATTTCGGACAGTGGAAAGTGGAGACGAAAATAATAAAATGTAAATGTTGTATCTTTGTTTAATCTTTCTGTATTGTTCTAAAATTGTTCTATCTTACAGATATCACTGTGTTGAGATAAACACAGGCCAAAAGCAAACTTTTTTAATAAAACCTGGCTAATAAATCATGACGCTCGGGATCCGTGTGGGCGTGTCCGATTAATATTTACATGTTATGCAAATACATGCTAGCACACGTGCTCGCATAATTGTAACAAACAATAATATTTATAATATGCTTTTTTATTAATATTGTTAATAGTAATAGGAAAAGGGTTTTTAAATTAACCAGGAACCCTTATTTTGCATCAGGTTTGCTGTCTGGGGGCGGGGTGTTCGGAGAGAGGGCGGGGTTTCGCAGGTTGAGGGGGTGGTGTTCTAATTCAATGCCTGAAATAGTTTACAGCAGCTTTTTATTGTAGCCTTGTGGTTAAAAGATATAGGCTGGTGAACAAAAAGGTTGTAGGTTCAAACCCTGAAAGGGACAACTCATGACCACTGACAGAAAACCCAACCTGGCTTCAGGGGAAAATGTCCATGATATAAGTGTACTGTAAGTCACTTTGGATAAACCGCCGGCTGAAAACGCTTATGATTTTAGACTTTCCAGAACACCATGCAGAGCTCTAAGAGAACAAAAGCCCTGAAAATTTGAGCAATCAAAACCTATCAGTTGATTGCTGACAGCTACGGAGACAGTGCTCGAACAAAAAATAAAACATCCTGTACGGTTTGTGAATGGTAAGCACTCAGCCTTACAAAATGAATCTGTAATGAAGCGTAGAATTGCACAGAATAGGACAGCTTGTTCCCGGGCTAATGTGGCCAAAGCGGCTATCATCACCATCATCTTCGTTGTCATTGTCCAACAGATGGGGCATGTCACCCCCAGGGCCTTGTGTTAGTGTCTGAATGCATAATTTTTGTGATCGTTTCCCTGGTTATAAAGTTATAAACCTGAACTGAAGCTACAGGATTAGACTCTTAGACTGAAGTTATGTGAATTAGAATGTACTCATTCTCAGGTCATTCGAGATGCAGATGAGTTTGTTTGTTCATCATAACAGATTTGCAGCGAATGAGTGCGGTCAGAATGAGAGCTTTGCACTTTACAAGATGTTAACTGATGGATTGGGTTGGTGGGGATAACTTATGGATTATTGAGTTTTTATCAGCTATTTGGACTTTTATTCTAACAGCACCCATTCACCTCAGAGCATTAGTGAGCAAGTGATATAAAGCATTACAAACTCAGCTACATCTTGGATTGCCTCGGGGTGAGCCCATTTTTCATTTGTGTCATCATTTACTCATCCTCATGTTGTTTCAAAACAATATTTCCAGTGCGGACAAAATTCTATTGGAAAACACTTTCATGTTTGGGCAGACTCTTGAAACTCATTTCATGCTTGCTAGAAAGGTCAGTGTGCCAGTCACCATGCCAGTAAAGCTGCATCCTATGCAACAAAATATGCTGGCTTCTCTTTTGATGTTCAAGGTCAAAGCACCTGGGTCAAGCGCTGCTAGAAAGATGGAAGCCAAGCAGCTGCTTTGACCCAGCATGCTCGCTGCTTCCCTCAAGCCGTATTGGTCAATATTCAGAGTAGCGTGATGTGTAGAGTGCTGATGATGAGTGTCAGCTTTAATTAATATTCACTGCGGTGATTTGCTTCTGATGAGCGACACTGACTGCTGCTGAAATTACCTTGTTTATATTGAAAGGCTACAATTCAGTTACGAGCCTCCATAGTGAGTCAGTACAGCTGGCAAAGATGTTTGTTTACTTACAGATCTCATATGTGTATAATTTAATGACATTTCTATGATTAAGACAATTTATTTATTTTTTTCAAGAGGAGAATGAGATGAAGACATGACCTGAACCTGCATCCCAGGAGCACCACATCTTGATTACAATTTGTATGATTGACATTTAATTTAGCAACTAAATCTCGAAAGTATCTCTGGTGCGCAAAGTAGTTTGTTCCTCATTAAAAAAAGTTTTATGTAAAAATGTTTGCGATGCGATATGAGAGACACAGTACAGCAGCAACCAAAATAGGAAATATCAGATCACTGAATGCCACATTTTACCAGTCAAAATAAATAAACTGCGAAAATGATTTTTATCAGTGTGGGTTTACAAGAACTACTTTACTGTAGAATTTAACCGTTTTAATCCAATGTTACTTTCCGCTTTTTTGTTATTGCGTTGTTTTTTTTATAATTAGTTGTTAAATTACCAGCAATTTGTGAGTGAAAATAGTTTTCAAGTAAATTCTGCACCACTTTTATCTCATTCTTGTGAGATAAAAATCACAATAACCTGTCTTTAATTTTTTTATTCAGTGGCGAAAGTCATAATTGCGAGATATAAAGTTGGAGTTTCAAGTTTATATCTTGCAATTTTGACTTTTTTTTAAATTGTGACTTTCTATCTCACAATTATTTTTTAATTCAGTGGCAGAAACAGGCTTTCAAATTTTTCCTTATTCTATGAAATTAAATAAAATAAACATTTCTCTCTGTTGCCTTTGCTTTACGCTTCAGCATAGTCACAATTTTTATTTTTTTTATTTTATTAAATCACAACAGTTTTGAGTATTTTATAGTTTGTTGCTTTATAGATATTATCTTTAATTTCCCTTTTTGTGGATCTCCAACCTGAGAATTTGGGATCGTGTGGCAGAGCTAAGTTTCCTTCCAGTAGTTTAGTTCTCTCTGTAGACATTTTAATAATTAATTGAGATGTCTGTTGAGCTCAAAGACATGTCTGTGGCTGCATAATAAAACAGTGTTTACTCTATGTAGCGTATGTCTTCACAATCATACAGCACAGGGGAAATAAAGAAGAAATCCTCTAAAGGCAGGAGACAAAAAGACTTTTGGCAGGAGGAGGAAAATATTATAATAATTATTATAATACCACAACACATTACAATTTAAATTTACTGACTGCAAAATGAATCGAACATTTCCCAAAGTATGACAGTTTATTTGTATTTGGTGTATAACTCATTTTAACACACTGAGTAACAAAGTTGTTGATCTTTTCAGAATCTTTCTTTTTCACTACACAGAGAAACAGAAAACACAATTTAAAATCTGGTTTAACAGCAACAGGGCCATCTAAGTCAGAGATCTGTTATCTCTCTCCTGCGTGGTGAAACAAATGGAATACTGTATACAGTATCCCTAGAGGATTCCACATAGAAGGCTGCAGCATCATAATAATTCTTGCCTTGACATTGTGAGCTTTGGTAGTGGCAAGAAAAGGAATTTTCATGCAGCAAAGGTGGTGAACACTTTGATGAACTATTCGAAGTGCTCACTATTCAAAACAGATGATTCCGTATTTTATTTTTCTTTTCAAGTGAGGTTTTCTGATGACTTTTGAAACATTTCATGCAAACTCAGATTTATTTTTTACGAGTTAACAGCTTGAGGAAGCTTGCATTCAAAACCAAAACAGGGTTTGCTTCTTTTCTGAATTTATCTTCATGAAAACGAAATGGGACCAAACATGAAGGGGTTAAAGCTTTGCCTTTTTTATTTTTAATAATCTCCTGGGAACAGTTGAATTTTGTTCTCTGTAGAGGATATTTGTATTTCACACATTTCTGTGAGACCATACGTCAGTGTTTTAAGTGGTGTGTCATAAAGAGGACATCCTGGGCTTTCAGAGACACTAAATTTAGCAGTTTGTCCATGACAGTGCACTTTCCTTTTTTTTAAACATCTGACAAAATTGGAAATATCTCACAGAAAAAGATGAAGTATTGATTTTCCGGAAAATTTTTGAGAACTTTTAATCAGGGCATAATTTCCTTTTATACAAAATGCATCAGTGTGCATCCACAAATAATCATGGGGTTCACTTTATTTTGATGGTCCCTTTAACACATTCTGTTGACTTTAATGTTGCACACTAGATATTAGGGTTAGAATAGATATTAGCATAAAGTGACATGTACTTGCATTTTAATATGCCTGTCTACAGAGAACATAAAATAAACTTTTTTTTATTTTTAAGAGAAGAAAAAAAACCACTAAATGCCAAACCGATTTATTTGAATTACAACTTAGAAGTGTTCTTAAACTTTCCCTTTACTTGCATATGAGTCATGAATCGGTTGAACTGAATCATTAAAAAGAATCACGAATCGTACAACAGAATTCGTATTTGTTCCATTCAGTTTACCCGGCTTTGGAAGCGAACTGTGCATCGCCACAGAAGTGTCAACTACATTTGCAGGTACATTTTCCCTAACTTATGCCCATTTTACGTGTTTATGCATATATCAACCTCATTTGTTACTAAAACAGTCGAATAGAATTGCTTTTTGTTACTGCGTGCGTCATTCTGTCGAATAATCAAATGGCATGTACTTCGCGCGCTTTCACTTTACGACTTTCAAAGGCCTAAAATGTACTAAATACAGGTCGGCAATGTTATAAACTCCTAACAATCCAAAAAGTGATTTAATTTTGATTTGCAAGTCCAATTTAAAAATTGAACTAATCTCCGCCATTGTTTTAGACGCTTGTCAGGCAGGCACGTGCTCATGTCTACTGAGATAAAGATTTTGAATGTGTGCAAAAATGACTTTAGCCTCGATTATAGCTATTAACACGACATTTTGAGTCTACTACTAAAGCGTGTTTCTTTTTGTGCTTCAGTGCGCATATTTTCCAGAGATCTTGCACAGTGGCCCATTAATTGATTGAAGTTTAGATGAACCTCTTGGAGACGTGCTAAGACAAAGCTCAGCTGCACTGCAGTGCTTTGACAGTGTTGTATAGAAATGTCAAGAAAACCTTCATTGATCTCTGTGATATGTTTTTGTCAGTTGCGTTGAAGTGCAGCAGAGGAAGAAATGGATCCAAAGCGACCCCCCTTTCCGGGGTTCCCAGGGGTCACCCGCATGCCATGGATTCAGTCAGCAGAAGATCAGGGTCCGTTGCCTGACAAGCCCTCTTTGGGAAGAGCCAGAGGTCTGGTTCTGCCTAAAGATGAGCCTCTTCCTGGACGAGGGAGAGTCTTAGGAGTACCTGGAGAAATGCCTGTGCGGTTCGGGACAGGCATCACTGCGTCTGTAAGCGAGCCTCCGGTAGGCGTTCCTAGAGGTGTGCGATTACCGACAGACGGTGGAGGTTTTGGAAGAGCCCGAGGGTTTTTGCTGCCCACTCCGGAGCCCAATGTTGGGATGGGCAGAGGGACACTGGACATCAAAAAAGCAGATGTACAGGAGAAGATGCCTGAGCTGCAAACAGAGGTGGCTCCAGCGATTGCTCAGGTAAATTATTAGGGCTGCACCATTTGGAACAAAAAAACTAGATTGTGTTTTTTTTTCCTAAAGAAAAGGGACATATGGTGCAACATTCACTTTTATGTGGTGTTTGAACCCTGATGTGTGTGTAAACAAATGGCCTTTATTAATTATGGCCTTATGAAATGTTTCCATATTCTATTTTTTTCTGTTTTGATTTTACACGGTTCCATTCTTGATTTTTCTTGATGCCTCTTTAATGGTTCAATTAAATGCCATTTATCAAAAAGCATGCCAAATCACTTAAAAACATTAAACCATTTAACATCTATTAATTAAAAGTTTAACAAAAATACATTTTAGGGCCCTGTGAAATATGTTTTGTTGTTTATTACATTTACTTTATTATTTGAATGCATAAAAGCAAGTTTATGTATACAAATCAATTTTTACAATAGCCCTATAAAGATGTTGTAATTTAACATTTCTTGTCATAAAACATTTTATCTTTAACCAAAAGGAAAGTAAACGAATTATACTTTGCATTACAACTGTAAAACTACAATATTAATTTGCGTGGTGTTATTGTTATTTTTATTTTAAGCCAACAAACCTTTAAAACGAACAGTTTGCTGAATTTTTGTTCGGCGTTATAAAGGAAATTCAGTCACTTCTGAAATGCAAATTACTCTATTCACAATATCTGTGAACCAAGCTGTTCTTAGGGCAGAGCCAGACATTATAAACATTCAGGGCTTAGCCCAAATCTTTGCCCAAAAAGTAGTTGGACTCATTTTAAGATGGTTTAAATTGGATAATAATATAGGCTAAAAGCATAAATTCTTAAACATGAAAATCAGATTAAATTTTGCAAGGAATGATTCACGCTACAAACTGTAATTAGAGAAGGTATAGTTTGTTTATTCATTTAATAAACTCAAGTTAATTCACATTTTTTATTCACACTGAAATAAGTTTATCTTTTCATGTTCAATCTGATATTTACAAATTATGGGCATTTTTACTTTTTATAAAATGATTTTTATTTTTTTATTTTTTCCTAAAAGTGTCCATTATCTTTTGAGTCAAATTCTTATATTTAATCAGTAAAATAAAATAATAAGACATTGGGCTGTTACCAAGCAAATGAAATCAACACAAAAGCTGTATCTGAAGCAGCATTTAGATATATTTCTTCTATGTTTAATCTAAAGTTAATTAATTAATTAAACTGCAGTTACAAATGCATAAATATTGTTTTGATATATTATATATAAAACATTAAATGCTGATATTTAAAATAATTTAAAACAAAAAATGGCAGAAAAATCTAAATGTGAAATTAAAACCGCCAATAGATGTCAGCAAATCACTCTCAATGAGTGAGTCATTGTGATTGAACCGAGTCGTTCAAACGGGTGATTCATTCAGAAACGAAACAGCATCGTGTTGCTCAGAGACGCAAAACAGAGGCTGTTTGGATTGATATTTGTTGAAAGCAAAAGAGCAAAGATGGGCAATATTATGTCTAAAAGTCTCTTAATTAACTTTTTGTTTATTGAGCTGTTGTAAAAAAAAAAAATTTAAAACGTAAGAACACACTGTATGAATCGCGTGCACTAGTCTGTATGCACACGCTCTGTAACGCTAGGAGTAACGTTATTGCGGTGAATGAGATGAGACGAGTGACGTGCTGAGTGATTGACAGGAGGCGTGGCTATGTAGGACAGGGGTGTGTGTGACATGAGCTCGCTCGTTGACTGAGAGAGAGAAAAAGCAGCTGATATGATTGAACTGTTTTTAAAACTAGATTTTTGACAAAACTTTTAACAAACCCAAAAGATTTGGGGCTTTTAACAAAAAAAAATCATTGGGGGCTGGAGCTGCAGAAGCCACCCACTCGCTCCGCCCCCGGTCTAAAACATGCTGCACATATTTGCTTCATTAAATGAGTGAATTTCCGGAAATAATTGTTTTCTTTGATTTAGCAATAGGTTTATAGAAAGGTCTCAGACTTGACTTTCTTTTAGGTTGAGGCTCCTGGGTCGGGGTCATCGCTGATGTCCATGATCAGGGGCCTGGGCATTGAACCGGGAAAGACATGGGGAAGAGGAACTACACCTGTTGGTATGTGTTCAGAAAAAAAGGATAAAGTTTCATTTTTTGCTTAATTGTGTATTTGTGTTTCTTAAGGTTTTCAGTAATTACTTTAAAATCATCCAAAAAGGGAAGCACAGTCATTATTTACTCGCCTGAAATGAGACTGGCACTATATATTTTTTAAAATGTATTATATATTCTCTCTATTTTTGTTTTCAAAATATTTAATTTTCATATAAAAGCTGTTCTTTTAAAGTTTTTGTTCATCAATTAACCCTAAACCAATGTATTCAATTATAAAAGGTTATTTTGTTGTACTAATATTTCAATATATAACAGTATTACTGTAGTTTTAGATCAAATAAATGCAGCCTTGGTGAGAATAAGAGAATTATTTAATTATTTATTTTTTTTGAAAACACAAAAATAACCCTGACCAACCCCATTCATGTTGCATCTTTGTGCATTCATTCATTCATTAAAAGGTGCGTAATGGCATCATAAGCACGAGCAGGGTCTGTACTGTACCACACGTCTTATACTGCCTTTAATCAAACTCATACCTGTTTTATTATTCATGTCAGCGCTAGCTTGATTAGACTGGGCATTAAATTGTGCGCCATCATTTTTGTATCCTTGGCAACACCAACAAAGTTAGGAGTAGTCGCCACTTAGACATGCAATTTACTGCTGAAGACCGCAGGAAGGTCAACTAGCTAATAATGAAAACAAACTTAATCTGCAATGTAAATACAAATGATAAACGTAAGCCCATTAATCTTCTATTTAATAGCTTTTTTGCCCTTGTAAGGACTTAAATAGGGCTTGAAATAGTCCTTGGCGACTGAAACGGTGACCTTTCTTTGTCTTATGCACAACTCTTGGGGAGCCTCTGCTTTTTTCGACCAAAAAAAAATACTGTCTCAACACAAACATGACATTTTAAGATAAGACTTTCAACCTTTTGCATCACTATAATAACCTATGGCTCGTTGTCTCAGTGTTTCTTATGTCCCTAATGCACCGCTTCTGAGATTAATCAACTGTCTGAGCTAACATCTGCCAATAAGCAGCTGTTCCCTTTTTATATATTTGCCACACACTGTCAGAACCAAAAAAACAAACAAACAACAACCTCTGAACCTAATCAAACTTCAGATTAGTCCCTTGGCTGTTGTGATGGTGGAGAGGGTGATGTTTTATTCTTAAGAAGGTAGTGATAACATTTTATCATAGTTCCCTACTTAGGATAATATATTGTTCTATTCCAAGTCCCCTTTTGCTTGCTTATTGATTGATTCATTAATTTTTAATTGCATAGTGTTAGTAACCAAAACGTGTCTATTTAATTGAATATTTCCCTATGAAATGCATACAACATATTAAACAAATAACTACACAGTTAATATATATATAATTGGAAATCAGCAGGTTTAGTATTAAAACTAGGTTCTATGCCTAACTCCTTTTCTACTGTGCAATAATAAAATATTTCAATAATTCTTTCAGGATACACCAAACGTTTAAATGGATGGGTTAAATTTAGTTTCTGTGTTCATATCAGTTTTCTCAAGTGAAATGAAGTGAATCTCTGTGGAAATGAAGTTCAGTGCTCTGCACACAGAGCATTTATTTTAATTGCAGTCTTTTTTTTGACTTAATAACTCGTCTATATCATGATTTGATTAAGTGTACAAGTTTTTTATTCATCAAGAAATCTGTAATAAATTAATTTCCATTCGCATTTTCGGCATCACGGAAATCATAGAGCCGTAGTCAGTGCGATTAGATGTAATTGATATCTTTCTATCCATATATTTTGTATTCATATAATCTACTACAGTTGAGTTCATGAAGAAGCCCGTGAACTCGCGTGTTGTTTTTCTGTCCTAATTCAGGACGGGGGCCAGCAGGTGACTTGGGGGCAGATGTCCAGTCTAAACCGACCATCATAGGGGCATCCGCTCTGACTCCGGGAAGAGAAGAATCTGGCTTAGAAGAACCCTTTAGGTGTTGTTTCTGAATGCAGCTTCTTTGGATTTGCTATTTCTTTGCATCTGTTATTTGCATGTGGAACATGTTAAGTAATAGTTCACCCCAAAATACAAAAAACAAAAACAGATTGAGTTCTGCTTTGTGTTTGCAGTTTCATGGGAAGAGGATTTGTTGGTGTTGGCAGAGCTGCGTTGCCTCATATGAGTGTAGGTCGTGGGCCTATTGGCCCCTCGGGCCCCGTGTCTCCCGTTGTGGCCCCGTTCTCCTTCCAGTCTGCTGCCTCCGTCTCTGAAGAAGCCCCAGTTCCTCCAGGAACACCCCCAAAAGTCGAAGTGAAAATTGAGACCGTGACGTATGAATTCTCCTTCCTGTTTGTATTTGTATTTTTTTTTTTTTTTTTTAAGAAATCAGTACTAAGCAAGGACACATTAAAGGTGCCATAGAATGGAAAACTGAATTTTCCTTGGCATGGTTGAATAATAACAGTTCAGTACATGGACATA
>JAUCMU010000097.1:2921209-2953534 GCA_032275025.1 Enteromius treurensis | reverse complement strand
ATGGTAAGTTATGGGCGGGTTTATGCAAATGTGGTGAGCGTAACTATTACGCCTCTAGACTGTTACGTAACAGTCTGCGTTGTGTTGGAATTTGACTGTTTTTCAGTCGTCTTTTGCAAACACTTGATTTATATAAGAAGTAGGAAACCATGGTGTTTGAGACTCACAGTATGTTATGTCCATGTACTGAACTGTTATTATTCAACCGTGCCAAGCTAAATTCAGTTTGCCATTCTATGGCACCTTTAATACATTTACATCAAAAGTCTGGAAAACTCTTAATTACACTGAAAGTTTTTGTAACAACAATTCCCTTCTTGTCATGCAAGACTTTGTTTTTGTTTTTAAGTATTTAATATTATTTTGTCTGGCATTTTTCGCTGCTTTCATGGCTTTGAATTTTTTTTCTCTCTCTCTCTCACTTTTTGTGTTCCCACCTCTACTCAAACATTTTTAGTTTGCTTTATTGCTGCACAATACCCTTATGTTCTGCTCTTTCTTGTAGCCGAGAGGGGTTGACAGACCTAACATTAGTGATTGACAGCAGCAGTACAACCTGCACTTATGTTTCATTGTTGCATTTATGTCCATTGATGTTCTATTCATATAGCACTCATCCAACAAACTTTCTTCTTAAATTCAGTTATGACTCGGTTTATGATTTATGGTTTCTTCAGTTATAGAATGTAGCTGTCACTCTTATATTGCCAGACTGCATAAGACATTAGCATATTTGGCACTCTTAACTGCTGGTGTGTGTGAACGAAGCCAAATAGTGGCCTGGACAGAATCAGTGTTTATTCTGTTTTTCAAATGCGAATGCATATTGTTGTTGGATATTATTTGTGTCAAGAGAGATTTGTTGTTGTTGTTGTTGTTGTAACTACTGCGCAATCAGCTCTTCAAAACCTAAACAGCAAACTAGGCCCAATGCATGTCAAGTCATGCATGTACATCATCCCCCAAAAAAACCCGAAAAAAAATAAAAAATAAAATAAAATAAATAAATAAATTGAAATGATAATAATACATTTTATTTATAAAGCACTTTACATCTTTAAAGAAAATCTCAAAGTGCTAAAAAAGAATCATGATAAAATACAATAAAAACAAAAACCCTACAAACAGCTGGGAGCTGGAATCTTAACACTAAAAGAAAAGTAAACATTGGAAAACTTTGTGAAAAGTTATGTTTTTAAGCCTTTTTTTAAAAACGTCAGTGGTTTTTGGAGCTCTCAAACGATCAGTGAGGGTATTCCATAAGCGAGGGGCTGCTGTCTTAGTGCTAGGGGGAAGGAGCCGAAGAGTGTTTGTGGAACGGAGAGAACATGCTGAGATCTGTGAAGTAAGGAATTCTTTGAGATAAATAGGAGCATCAATGTAAGGACTGAAGAATTGGTGTCATTTGCTCATATTTACGCATTCTCATCAGGATCCTAGCGGCACAGTTCTGTACATGCTGGAGTTTCTGAATACTCTTATTGGGAATAACGAAGAAGTGCATTGCAGTAGTCAAGTCTGGAGGAGACAAAGGCTACAAAGGTTTCTCTGCATCACATAGAGAGAGTGTGGGTCAACGTCTGGCTATATTTCTGATGTTTTGCAGAGATGTTTGATATGGGCCTCAAAGAAATAATAATAATAATATACAGTATATATGTAAAAGAAATAAATAAATAAAAATAAGAATGTTTTATATATATATGCAGGGGGAAAAAAAAATAATGGTTGTATTTAGGGGTGTATCCACTGGAGAAAATAATTACGAAACCAAATGATAATAAAAGTGTCAAATGCATATACAAATAAATACTTTTATACTTAAGCAATAAGATACGAGAGGCCGCGCTGTATTGTGAATAAATCACGGCTGAAGGGCATTGTTAGGCATGACGCGAAGCATCGTGCATAAATAAACAATAGCACACATTACTATAAGCATATAACATATTTATTTCCTGCAAAACAACAACAAAAAAACAAATAAAACAAAAAATATATTTATGTTTTCTAATTGGCTTCCTCTGTTATGCTGCACATTGAGTTTTATATAAAACAATCTGTCGTCTGTGTGAGGACCAAATAATGCTGTCAATTGTAATTTCTAGCAGAAACAGTTTCCATTTGTCTGTCACTTGGCAAAGCAACTGAGCAAAATGGCTTAGCCACTGCAGTAATTCTGTGATCTATGCATAATACATAAATGCAGCTTGCAGCCTGTAGATAGAGAAAACTGTGACGGAAAGAAGTGCCACACCGTCCAATAAACAGCAAATGCATAAATAAACAGATGGAAGCAACAGTGTTTAGTCACAGAACTCAACCTAATTTACTGGAAGAAACCAACAAGAATAATGTGTAAACAATAGCACACATTACTATAAGCATAGCAGCAGCCACAATGATGACTTTAAGCACTCTCGTCTGCAAAGGAGTGACTAAGAGACTGAACAACAGCCCAAAATAGCACCCTAACCCTGCCATGGAGGAGAAGCTGTCTCTTTAGTTACCATTTACTGCTTCCATTAACCTAACTAGGAATGGCGACTATCATAATTGATAAACATTATGCCCTGGCCTCAGGCTATGTCTCATCAGCTCTGTTTCGAAAGGTCTCCTCGTTCTAGCCTGAGGTGAGAGAAGAATGACAGTGAGTTAATGTGAGGGGATGGATGTGTCCCTCGTACCCTTGCCATGTTTGACTGCTCTCTTAGATGCCGTTGCAGTGCTAACGGTAGCGGAACTACTTCATCTACTCATCAAAGACTTTTCTAAATTTATACATGTATGCAGAGTGTCAACAATACTAAGACGACGTGGCAGTAATTACATTCTAAAGGAAATAACCAGCGCTGAGGATTTGTTGCGCCTGTGATGAAAAAATATGGCGCGGTTGAGTGGTTAAAGATCTTGACTGCTAAGCTAAAGGTTATAATTTCAGGTCTCAGATGGCGTCATCCATGCGCTAAAACCATTTGTGCCCTTGAACAAGGCACTTAACCTCATTTTCTTTTCTAGAGTCTTGTCCCTGTTGTGAAAATGCACTGTAAGACACTTCAGATGAGAATGCATCTTCTAATGTCATGCGACAAAGCAATGAATAGTTCACCAAAACATTAAAAATTTTTCACTCTCAGGCTGCCTGTGATGTACATGAGTTTGTTTCTTCTTTAAATTTGGAGAAATATTGCATTCCATCATTTACTCACCAATGGATGCTCTGCAGTGAATGGATGCCGCCAGAATAAGAGTCCAAACAGCTGATAAAAACAGCACAGAGTAATCCACAAGACTCCAGTCTATCAATTAACAGAAGAATATACGTAATTATTGGATTGGGAGTGCTTCAATATATTTGTTTCCTTTTCATTTCACAAAACCTTCATTGATAGACAGTTTGGACTCTTATTCTGACAGCACCCATTCACTTCAGATGATCCTTTAGTGAGCAAGTGGTGTACGTTTCTCCAAATCTGGTCAATCTGGTGAACTTTTCTTTTAAAAATGAATCAGCTGTTTTTAAAATGCAAAGAGAAAGATGTAGAGCATTATTTAACTCTATAGCTCTGAAACCTTTGTGGTTCATTAAACGCTAGTTTGTGATATGCAAGAATCAGCCGGAGCCTGAGTGGAAAGACATGACTTGATCATCAACAAAAAATGACTGGCGTTTATATTTTCCAACAAAAACCTAATGATCCTTGTCCAAACGTATTTTTTTTTTTTTGCCTCCCCAGAACTTTATAGTTATGATCATATGCTCAGTACCGTACAAGCCATTAGGAAAACTACAATGTAACATCACATTCAGCACTTAACTAATTGAATCTTTCACTTTTCTACAGACACAAGCTATACAAATACCAACTGTTTGTAAATGGATAAATAAAAAAAATAAAAAATGCTGTTTCAAGTGGCAAAACCTAAATGTGTGCAAATATACAGTCAGATGCTGACACTGCCTGCTTGTGCTGAACTGTACTGGGTAAGTTTTGCTTCATTGCCTTCTCTTATTATTTGATAACTTCTTTTTGGGCTATAATGCTGGCTTTGCACATAGAAAGAGAACTGTGACCCTCTATGGAACTGGCCAGTTGGGTAAAAGAACTGCTGCAACAAGCATTTATGTCAGGCAACAGATTAAGAAGATACAGATGATTTTTGCATGTATGGAGAAGAAATCTGCAAGTTAGCTGGTAATTTGGTGTTAATTGAATCAAAAGTAAATTTACAGTAGATGTAATCAGTGTTGTATTGGGTGCTATAGGAACAACTGCAATCTTCACATGGTACATGGTTCATATGTAACGGTACCTGTCTGAGACCTATTGTCATGATCAGGGCTGCGTTCTCCGATAACGTTGTCTCTTAGTGCGCTAGGACTCAAAAGGTAAACCTTAACTACAGTTATACCTTTTCTATGTGTATTCGCCGAACTATAACCTTAGGATGTTGCTTAAGGTAAACCTTCTTAAGTGCGACCTTAGCAGGTGCTGTCCATTGATATCGATGACCCGATGATCGATTGTGCGCTCTTTCCTTCACAGCGGTATAGGAAATGTTTTGAGAAAACAATGTTCTTTATAAAGAGGCATTTTAGAACTGCATTTAAACTGCTCATTTAAATATGCACATGCAGAAATAAATACGTTTATTTGTTTATAATTTAGCAAGTCCGCAATTCCACACCCTCACGGTGTGTGTTAATGTTCTCCGTATGTCGACCCACCAGCCGTAGCGCAGACCTCGATTGAGGTGTATTATAAAACAGAATGCAACTTGTGGAGTGTAAATGTTTTTTTTGTTTGTTTTTTTTAATTCACCTCATGAAATAGATGACATGGTTTACACCTTTATTGGGAAAATAAAGTCCTCCTTAACCCTTCCCAATGCATTATTTTCAATTATTTTATTATTTCTTTCATTTTTATTCAAAATAAATGCTTTTCCTCTCTGGTCTGGATTCGGGACAGAGACCCGATAACTGCGGACTTGAATCCGTTGGGAAAACATACAATTTTCCTGACCGTGATTCGGACACCGGACCAACAAACGGTTCTCCTGACGTTGACTCAGAAACCGGACCAACATACAATTCTCGTGACCGTGATTCGGACACCGGACCAACGTATGGTTCTCCTGACCGTGATTCGGACACCGGACCAACGTATGGTTCTCCTGACCGTGATTCGGACACCAGACCAACATACGGTTCTCCTGACCATGATTCGAGGCTGAGAACGGACAACTGTTCACCTGACCGTGACTCAGTCACCGAACCAACATACAGTTCTTCTGACCGTGACTCGGACACCAGACAAACAAACGATTCTCCTGACCGTGATTCTGGATTGGGACCCGAGAGTTGCGGATTGGGAACCTTGGGGATTTCAATCGGCATTCCTTGCTGAAGTTCGGACACTGGACCTGGCAACAGTTCTCCTGACCGTGAATTTGGGCTCAGACCCGAATCTCGATGTGGTGCTTTGGGGAAATCTCGCCTGAGCCCGGACCCTCATCAGGCTCAGGAACACCGCCGACCTCCATTTTAAGCCTGTGGTGTCCGGGAGCTCGATGGGGCTGTGATGACAGGCAATGCATTTGAATGCTGTGGTGATGACAGCGTCTCCGAGACTCGACCGTTCGGCGAGGTTGCGGAACTCCACCACAAAGACTTTAAATGGCGGGTCGGAGGCTCAGCACGGCGAGGTCAGCAGCGAACGCCATCTCCATTATTATGCCGGTCATTCTGTCACGATCTGATGCGCTTCTCAGCGGAGAAGAAAGGCAGAGAGACGGGAAATCCAATAAACAAGGAACTTTTAATAACTAAGGCAGGATACAAGGGCAGCTGACAAAGACACAGAGACAACATAACAATATCAATGACCGACAAACTAAACTGAAAAGGACATGGATTAAATACAGGCATAGTCAGGGTAGGAAAAAACAAAACCTGCCGGCAGGGAATGAAACGCTAATGAAAAGGGGCGGGGTTACAAACAAGGTAAAAACAGAATCAAAACAAAAACACAGAAAGCTGAAATAAAAATATATATTTCAATTATTTAAATATAGATTCGTTTTTTTTAATGCTTTGTTTTAATGCAAGTATTGTTTTAATAGAACACTAAAAAATGTTTTTTTTTTAAATATTAAGCAGTACTGTTTTCAACTGTGATATTAAGAAATATTTCATGACCAACAAGGCAGCATGTTACAAAAAATTTGGAAAGGATCGTGTGAAACTGATAGCAAATCTGAATATTCCAATTTTCAATGGAATAAATTAAGTTTTAAACTCTGCTAAAGCAGTTATTTTAAAATATAACAATATTTCATAATATTGCTGATTTTTACATGTTTGAATGTTACTGTTGTCATTTCCCATGTGCTCTGTGTTTTTCCCCCGTGACCTAGTTTTGTCTAATTAAGTATTCCTTTCAGGTGTGTCTCGCTCGTTTACGTTGATTGTCTGCCCTTCTTAAGTTGATCCCTGTGTTCCAGTATTTGTCCGTTAACGTCTTTATGTAGCGTGTGTGAACTGCGCCTCCGTGTGATTTGTGTGTATTAAATAATGTTGAACTGTTCCAGTGACTCTCTCCGTCTGTTGCGTTTGCACAAGCGTGACACTGATTTTATGTACTTTGAGCAAAAAAATTCAAGATGTTGAAGATATGAGACAAAGTATTCATTTTAGAATATAATTCCTTTTAATTTTATAAATAATTCCTATTCATTTTGTATCTTAAAGGTTATTTTTATTTCCAGATTTTTTTAAAGGTGATCCCATGACTCCACTGTGTGTATTTCCAGAATAATCCAATCAGAGTTTCGGTGCAAAGTCATCCAGTGGCATTCAGACAGACGACGATACAGAATGAGCTTCGAGACTGCTGGTTCATTAACTGATTGCCTTTAGCTACAATTTAATTTGTTCACTATGATAGCGATCACTGGTAGACGGGGATAAGGGCTATTGATTCCAGATGATTTGTCCTCATAGAGCAGACTGGGAAGAGTGTGTGTGTGAATCACAGTGAAATGTGCTAATTGAAGAATGCTAAAGACATTGCAGCTGGTTTGGCTATTTTTGCCACTTTGATTTAATTATGTATGTAATTAGTACCAAGTCTGTTTAACAGTAAACTAGCTATGCTATTTTTGAGTATATGATATTTTGCATATGTGACTGTCTGTGTGAAGGCAAGAATTAGTGAGAGATGATATTTTCTTTCCATTTGATGCATTTTATGCCCTCAATAAACCTATATTTTAAAATTGCCAGAACAACTTACTAACATTAATGTGACTTTTTACAACGTGTAACAAACCGAGATGAAATCACATGATGCCAGTCCATTCTCTCAGTCATCAATATAAAGTCATCAAAATGAATTTGCATTTCAACGGTATTTCATGCAGGAATGCACTCAAAGGAAATTAAATATGAATCAACATCTTGCCCTGGCAGTTTGTATCTAGAATGATGTTTCATGCTAGTTTATTTCTGTCAGTGATTTATGTAGCCTTTTCCCTCGTCCTTATGCTGTGTACAGAGCATCCCATCTCTTGACATGTTGACTACTGGAATTAAACAAAAGCTGACAGGATTGAGCAGTTACCCACAATTCTGTTTCATGTGGTGACAGGAATAGAGCCAGGCTTCTGTAGTAATGGACATGATAGCAGGGAGGAAAGAGAGATGCTATGACAGCCAAAACACAATGCCTTTTAATATGAGAAGGCAAAATATGAGGAGATGTCATGAGTAATTTCATGAAAAATACAAATACTTTTTTTGTTCAAGATGACTTACAATAGACAGTGACTGGGCCTCAGTTGTACTTTCTATTTTTTATATTAGTTTTATACACACACATACAGTAGGCATTTTTCCTCATTAATGTACACACAGCATTGACAGAAAAACACAGAATTGTTGACATTTGTTGGATGGTAAAAGCAAACTTTTTCTATTATATCTGCTTTCTTTTTATTCATTATATAATAACAATAATAAAACATTGCTATGTGTACTACATTAAGACAACCGAGACTTGTTATAACACTTGCATATCATTGCTCTTTTGTTGATTTGTATTGCTTCCATTTCTTTCATTTGTAAGTTACTTTGCATAAAAGTGTCTGCTAAATGACTAAATGTAAACTAATGTTAGGCTAATTAGTTAATAAAAATACAATCATTCATCGGTAGTGCATTAACTAATGTTAACAAACACAGCTTGTGATTTTAATAACGCATGCTATGCCTAGGATTAGGGTTATGTGATTTAGAAGCGTATCACGTGCACGCGAAAACTGCGTATTGTATGCACGCCAAACACGTGCTTGTCATATATACGCCAAATATTTTTGGCGCATCAATAACGTTTCTTTTTTATTTTGGCGGACTATGTATGCACATTTTTATGAGACCAGTAGTAATGATAAAGATTGAATTTATGTGTGCATACTTTTGACTCCTTTCAAACTGAGTGTATATCGATACAAAGGCACTAAATGATGAGGCTTGTTGCTTTTGTTTGTAGTATATCACCTGTGCACTCTGCAGGTGCAGGTGGGCTTTCAGTGACAGGTGGTGTTTGGGAGAGGGAGGAGGGCTTGCTGTGGGGCCTCCAGGGCTGATGGGGGGAAATGCTTTGCCTCAGAAGTATTGTCCCTGACACATGCTCCGTCTGCTGCCTCTGCGCCGACCCCTGCCTCTTTTGTTATGCTGATTAAGGCAACAGGCACCGTCTTTTGTTCAAGTCAGAGGACGCGAGAGAGACAGAGAGCGAGCACGGAGGGATGGTCACGCTCTCTGTGACCTATAGTCTTCTCTTCTGTAACGTCACAAGGTGCGCCCAACAAAAACGAGCCCGCATCAGCTGAGTTCTTCACATCGCGACGCGAGCGAGCTGAGCTTGTCACAACTCCTCCGTTCTCATAAGCTGGCACTGGACTTATGCATGCTCGTTTATGTAATTTCTAACCGCCAGGGGTTCAATGGATTTTGTGAAAAAAAGAGATTTAGCCGGTGGCTTTCGACTCTCAAACTGATGCGCGGAAAGGGACACAGACGCATTAAATAGAAGCTGGCCTCCGTCGTCATGAAACTAATGGGGGAAACGTAAAAACGGACTCTGAGGAGAACTTAAAACGGGCTCTTCTCGTAAGAAAAGCAGAAACAGCGGGGAAAGGAGAAAACAATCCGCTGCTTTCAGAACTTGGACAGCTCCCTCGTTCATCCGCCTACACACATCCACCGTGTGAAGATCCATCGAAACTACGGCACAAAACCGACTCTGTGTTCACCCCTAAGACATGGCAGGTGTACTTCAGGGAGAGAAGCAGCTTTTTGAGAAGTTCTGGCAGGGCACGTTCAAAGCCGTGGCGATGCCGAGACCAGAGAGCGTCATCGTCGCCAGCATCACCGCGCGGAGAGCCGTGACAAAGTGAGTTCTTCAGCCTGAGGCTTCTTATGCCCTTTCTCAGTTTATGTCTTGAGGATTAAAATAACGATAAGCAGTCGTTTTGTTTCAGAATGCCATTTAAAGTGCTTTGCATGAAGCATTATTTTGGAGTGGCATGTATAAAACACATAGTAACACTTTATTTTAAGGTATCCTTGTTGCATGTTACATGTGCTTGCTATTATAATTATGCATGATTACGCACAAGTAATCCTAACCATATAGTAAATGCACATTAATATTACTCAGTACTTGCAGATATAATTACACTGCAACAAGGACACCTTGAAATAAAGTGCAACAATTTTGGTGACAATTTACTCCTAAAACGGCATCTCTTAGTTCTTCTCATTTGGTTGCCCTCACTTGTGTTCATGTAACTTTTTGTCCCATTTAAATATCACACAAACAATTCTGCCCATGCTCCACATTCATCATTGGCCGTCCTTCACTGGAGGCCAGTCAGTTTCACTCTTGCACACATAAGTGCACAGCAGAGCGAGAGGCTACATGGAGTCCTAATGAATCAAGTCAGAGTAGAGCCCTTCATCATGCCCTTAGGTTAGGACATAAGGATGATCTCAGCGCCTTCTCCTTCACCCATGAATTAGGAGGCATGGCAGCGTGTCGAACAGAGAGAAAAGGGTGAAATAGCAATAGAGAAAGCAGGGCTTTGCTTCCCTCTCCTTCATTTCCTGTTAATCAGGATCAAGCCTTACTCCTCGCTCATTACACCGGTAAAGAGTGCGTAACTGATTTGTGATTCACTCTTGTGCGCGTATCTTTCCATGCACTGTATAACTCAACTTGCAGTCTCGGGGAGACTGGAGTTTCACAGGGCTTTCGTCGAGGCAACATGTGCACCAAAAAGTGGCATATTGTGCCTCTCATATTAGTTTTATAGGCTGCATACATTTTACAGTGCTGAAGCACAAAGGTTATGTTAGTCGAAATCCACCGCAAACCTGCCACTTTTTGGTTCTCAGCGTTCTAAAATGTAGAATTGTCACTTGTTGTATCTGACTCGAAAGAGAAAAAGTCATTAGAAGTGGCTTAAATTACATGATTGGCCTTAAAAGTAAAGCTAGTTGTTTAGAATTTAGGTTGATTGACTCAAAAATACACAAACATTTCAATTCTGCAATGGTTTAATCAGCCAAAAAGAAAGTTTTTTAGTAAGCTGTCTTGTGAAACGTCTTGCCTTTTTGTCCATAATGAAAGTCAAACAGTCTGCATAAATGTGTAAATGATGACAGGATTTTTATTTTTTGATGAACAATCCCTTTCGAGTGTACAGTCTAAAACTTAAAACATACGTCGAATATTTTGAACTCTCAAAAATGTATTTTTTTATGTTGTTGCTATCACCAGAGAGAACTTTAAGATTGTTAATTTTGCCGTTCTCACTCTATCATTGGTCTTTTCCTCTCTATCTGTTTATCTCACCGTGGATATTTACATATTCATAAGGCTGCTCACCCCTCTGGGTGCACCTGACGTTGATGTTGATGTGTACAAGGCTGGTAATGACAGTAACATCTACAACCAAACCAATTTAACCAGTGCCATCTGCAAATTCAGCATTCAGGCTTGTCTTGGTTGTTTCTCCCACAGGCACAGATCAGACGAGACACGCAGACATTTTAAGATGTTAAAACGGCTGAGAAATATGAGGATTTTTTTCAATTTGCAGTAATAAATCTCGAAGCATAAGGCCCATTAGCTTGTAGTATCAGCTGCATGACTGGAGAAACATCATTATTGGTTATTTCAGCTGAAAAATGCTGGTCACCTATGCGTACATTGAGCCCACTTTCCCCCGCTTTTTTCTCTACTTAATCGACCGTGTTTCATTTTCTTATTCCTCCTCCTCCTTTCTGGTGGTGTCACTGAGCTTTAAAGAGGCCCACAGCGCAGGGCAATTACAAAGAGTGCTGCTGATCCTCGTCTGTAGACCTAGTGTGTTCTGGCAAGACTAGAGAGATGAGTTGAGTCCCGTGTAGCCAGAGGGTCCTGCCCCCGGCTGCTGTAGCCCCACAAGCTGTTCTTCTCAGTAGCAAACCTCATTAAAAATGCATGGGGTTTTAGCTGGACTGAGTATAAGTGTGTTTATGTGGGTTAGAAGGCAGATGGCCCGTGGGAGAAAGGGTAAGGGGGAGAACCCCATCCCCTAGCATCTGTTAGTTTAACAAGTAGAGTAAAGAAGATTAGGGTAACCAACGTGGGAGTGGGACTGCACCCAAATGCAAGAGAAGAGAAATTACTTTACTATAGTGTATAGTGTGCAATAAAAATACTATATATATACAAAATGTATACTCGAAGCACAAAAGCAGCCATTAGTTGCCAGTATGGGTCAAAATTTTAAATTTTTCTTTCATGTAAAGATCATGCTCCATGAAGATATTTTGTACATTTCTGTGGAAAATATGACAAAATAATTTTTAATCAGGTACATTTTTCTGGACAACTTTAAAAGCAATTATTATTTGTATATATTTTTTAAATAGTTGGATTTTTTTGCACCCCCAGATTCAGAAGAGTGCTACTTTTCAAATAGTTGTTTGTATATATTTAGACAATATTTAGAGGCCATATTTATTGGTATAGTGCATTTCCTCACTGGACAGTTTCATGTCAAATAAAGTGGTTCAGCTTTAGCGTTTATAAAAGATTTTGTTCATAAAAATTGCTGCTATGAATAGTTTTGCAATCCTGTTCTGAATACCATAGGGTTTGTTTTGGAGTATGGGGAACTAAAACACATATTTATACTGTTTCGTTCATTTTATTGGTGTTACTTCTGAATTTAGTAAAATGGGACGTATATGCTTGTTTCTTCCTTTTTTTCTCAACAATGCAATTTTAACCTCATGTAAACTATTTTCTGGCAAATATGGTGCTTGCTTAGAACAAAGTGAAAACGAGCATGTCATCTTTAAACCAGCTTTAAAATTGCTTTTCATTTTCTATATCGTTCAAGCTTATTTTCTTGGCCTTTTTTGTGTAATAATCTCCTGGGAAGTTGTATATTTCTTGAAGACAAAGGGTTTGAAGGTGTTTGCTTTGAGAAGGAATTGAGTTTACCGAGTCGCTTGTTTCAAAGATTGATTGCTCCTCTGCTATTGATTTGACTGGGTGAAACAAAATGAAATGAAGACTGCAGTTACCCTTTCCTTTATTACGGTAACCCAGTCAGCACGTGTAAGATTTTCGACAGCCATTTCCTCGTGCAAAAGTAAATTCTGATGGATTAAACTGCTATTGACCTGCAAATCGTAAAAAAAATACTGTGTTTTATGTAACATTATTTTGTAGCTCGGTGCAAGCCATTATGTTTTGTTTTTAATTAAGTAGTCACCACACACCCAGGCTACTGCTGAAGTGATGAGATGAATAGAAGGACAATGATTTTGTTCTCTTCACTGGCGAGGTCTACTACACCCAGCCTTTCTTTTGGTTTTGCTCAGAAAGCAGAAGAAAGCAACATTGTTCAAAGGTTGTGTGTGTCAGGGCCTAATGTAGAGGCCAGTCAGAACTCTCAGTTCTGTTTAGTTCCAATTCACTTGATTTAAATCAGCTGAAGCGGTGGTCGCATATAGACTTGTTACAATCCAGGGAATATCATTCCGACACTTATTTCGTTTTTTTTGGAAGGCGCATCTTCTTGTTCTTCTGGGTGGGTGGGGTCTCTGAAGGGACTGTAACCCCTGGAGCTGAGCTCTGGCTCAGAAACAGCTGCAGAGCTGTAGAAATGCTGATATGGTTGCCAGGCCTGCAGGGTACAGCTATAATTCCTTTTAAATGTAGCCACTGCTACATTCCAGCACATCCTCTAAGAGGTAGGAGAGACACGTTTTTATTTAGGCGGAAGTGAGTCCAACATTCAGTCGGTAGCGAGATGAAAGGCACAGCTGTGAAGCACCAGGGACATGTTGAAATGCAGTATATGGTCTTGATATGGAGGACATATGTTGGCGGTCTGATGCTTGAGCGAGAAAGCTTATTGCCAGCTGTGCCGAGAAAGTCCAAATAAAGAATTAATTGTCGTTACAGTATATAACACCATTCATGTAAAAGTATGAACTGCAAGGGTGTGCTGCCATCCACTTTAGAAATGTATTAAATCAACCCCTCTGGGATTTTTCAAGGCTGTTTTGCACAATGCTGAATCTAGTTACTTTTTATTTTGATTATAATCACAGTGAAGTCCACATTAAGTCACATTTCACATTTATGTGTCTTACCTTTCTCTTGTGAACTCCACGAACCTTAACTATTTTCAGAGGCACTGTAGAACATCACTGAAAAGCTGGTTAGATTAAGGAAAACGAGAAGGAGGCACAACCTGGGGTTATGCTGGAGTAATATTACCAGGATGAATAATCCATAAAGTGTTGGCACATGACTGCATACATCTAGGGAAGTAATACTGATTCCATTAAATATTAACAGCCATATTTAATGAGTATAAATCCACTTACGCACTTTTTCCCCATGCCTTGATAATTTACAGACTAAAACCAATATACATTTCAGCTGAATAAAGTTTTAACAGTAGCTCTTTTTCAGCAAATCGGAAGGTTCAGGAGAATTTCAGCTGTAATGAAGGCAAAACTGTCTGGACTCATAATGGACAATAAAAATGATAAATTAGAGCATGTGCAGGGCAGACATTTTTCTTTTTCGCAGTGTTGCTCTTCCAGGATAGTTGCAGTCCTATTATAATAATTTTTGTAAAGGATAATGAAAATGTTGTGTAAAGATTGTCCCATCCTGTTTATATTTTGCTGGATTGAATTTTTGGGTGGTGGCATTTGCTATTATTTTAGTACTTTTCTTGCAATATTTTTTTGTGCACAGGATTTACACTACCTGTCTGAATGAGCAAATTCAATTTCCCTTTTTTTCAATCACAACGTCTGTATGCAAATTGAATCAAAACAGGCTGTTAGGAAGTATCGCAGGGAAGATAGAGCAGGCAAATGAATGTTTTTAAGCATTGAATGTTCAGTTTGAATGTTTACTCAAGGACACAATTGAAGCAGTTTTTCCACTGGCTGTGTGTGTGCAGTGTGTAGGCAGCAGACGGCTGATTATTTGCTGATTATTTTTCCAGTCCTATTGTCTTCTTTTAGCAACAAGCCAAACTAATGTTGAGATGTAACAAGGTGACCATAAAAAGCATTTTTAACACTTATAAAACTAATCAAAACATAAGAAGTGTCTGGAAAGATACTACAAATCTATCCTTTTATGCAGTCATTATAGACCTGATATTTGTTTTAGCTGTACAGCGTTCCATGAGTACTGCAACATTTCTCTGGTTGTATTACTCCACATTAAAGACAAGCTGCATGTGTCTCATTCTGAAGCCTGCACCTTCCAGAGAAAGCATTTGGCGGCCACATAATGTCATCTAATTTCAGAAAGCAACCATTAGAATGGGGACTCTAATTCTGTGTGTGGCGTAAATTACTGTAATTTCTTTCTTTCTTGGGAATGCAATGGTTACTTTTTTGAAATATGACAAGCTGGATGACATATATACGGCTGACGAATGTAACCTTCAGAGGGCGCAGCCTTCAAAATGAGACACAGCCGCTGTCAGTCTGTGCAGTAGAATGCTACTCAAACAATTTCTATTATATCTGCTTATCTCAGAAGAAGAGTATACGCTATGACAAGAAGTCTGCATGAACAAATTTGCTGGAAAATATTTCCGTAGATGCAGCAAAAAATTTTTCCAAATCATCGAAGTGATCATCCTTATCCCCTTGTTAGTGAATACTTGAGTGGAACACATGCCTGCCATTATTTAGTCATATATATATATATATATTTATATATATTTTTTTTTTTTTTTTTTTTTTTTTTTTAATGTAAGTTAGTCAAAATTAAGTAAAATAAACTTTAACTGAAATAAAAATTAATATGAAAAAAAATAGCCAGTTGCTGAGGCAGAACTACCAATTTTCATTTTAAATACTAACACAACTAAGAAATAAATGTTGTGAAAGATTTGACATATTACAGCCTTTGAGTATCAGCATAAGCCAAGCTGACAGAATCAATACTTTGTAGATATTTAGAGAAAAACAGCACTCATGTGTGTTTGATAGTGTTTACATACTGTAGGTGAAATACTTTATATAGTACTACACTGCACTGTATGAAAAACACATTTATCAGCAATGATGTGGTCACCAATATATATTGAGCATCCTTTATATCAAGAAAAAAAAAAGGAAAAAACACTTACAATGTCTGTGACGTTCAGTGGTATTAAAGGAGACATATTATGCCCCTTTTACAATGTGTAATAAATGTCTCTGGTATCCCCAGATTGTGTCTGTGAAGTATCAGCTTAACGTGCCCTACAGATCATTTTTTATATCATTTTGAAAAAGCCTATTTCATAAAGGAAGCAGACACAGGATCATTCTGATTCAGAAATTTTGCATTTTAAACCATGCTAGTTTAAATCTTATTTTAAAGAAACACGAACAGAGAGGGACGAAGTCTCATTCACACACAGGTTTACATTAAAAACACACGAGTTACAAAAACAGTGGGTTAATTATGTCGGTAAAGGTGAACAGCTGGGAAATAAATCGTATGTTTATATTAGATCTGTGTGGCGGCAGCAATTTAAGTTAGTAAATAAATCAATAAATGCACAGCTCTCTCGTCTCCTCTGAGGCTCTGTTAGCATGTTCTGCTCAAACTTTAAACGGGTACACCGATGTCGCTTGCAAAATCAAAATAACACGCCTCGGGTGGAAACTTACAGATTAAGGGGTGCTAATATTATAACGAGATACCTTTGGAAAGCGAGATCAGACGCGCTTGTTTTTTTCAGAGGCTTGCAGAAAAAGTTACTATGTTTATCTTTTTCACGTTTCTTTGGTTGGTAGATGCACTTAAAACCTGATTTACACGATATGTCACCTTTAAGAGTAAACCTACTGTACATGACTGATGATATATCCCAGCTAATTAATTCAAATGCCATATGTCTGACTTCCATGCTTCCTGTGGTTTGTTTGTACCTTATTCACTCGTGCTGCTGCACAGGTGACGCAGAACATCTCTCGCTCAATATACATGTAGTCTTCGGAGACTTAATCAAGCAGGTTATGTCAAACCGAACATGAGACGAGTAGGCAGGCACATCTACTACAAGCTGTGACTCGCAGAGGTTACTGTCTATCAGCTCGCTCACGTGCTTCAGTGCTATTTTCCTCACCACTGGACTCCTGGAGTGATCAAAGGCCATTATTAAAATGCAAACTTATCAAAGTCAAACCTTCATCACTTAAATTAAATCATTTCAAGCTCGGCTGGCTCTCCTCTTCTCCGCCTCCCCTTCATTTTTCATTTCCATCCCTTGCCCATCCTCATTTCAGGAAGACGATCTGCCACTCACGCAAAATTGCTTCCATTTGCATAACTGATGCTTCATTTGGGCCGGGACTGTTTCCGTGGCACAATAGCGAGGCAGTGACAGCAATAACCAGCGAATGGAACTCTCCCACCTCTCAATTTTGGGATCAATCTTGCCGTCAAGGACAAGTGTTCCTTAAGTTGACATTTCCTTTCCTTCACCCTCTGGCTGAGCAGATGTTCAGGCTTCAACTGTCTGCGGTGCTCTGATAGTAAGTCACCGAATGATTTATTCCATATCCAGGATGGGCTTTTTAAGATACGAGTCTGAATATTCTGTTGGCTTCCGTACGTTCTCTTTATTGTTTTTGGCTCTTCTTTTTTACGGTGTATGTTTTCATTGAGGCCAACAAGTGAAGTTTAGCCCTCAAGCATTTGTAACCCCTTGGGTTCACTTCCTCCATGAGCACGTACTTGCTTGGCCTCCGTTACACATTCTTCATATAGCAGCTCCCAATTTGTCATTCGTGGACAATTAGTTTTTTTGTAAGTATAATTATAATGGTGCTTCTCTATATTATTGCACAAGAGATTGACTGTGATTTATTCATTGAGATTTCTTCCTATCTGCTTCTCAATGATCAATATCAGCTATACATGAAACAGCAGAAGTGACTTCGACCGTCTGAGCCCAAAAGAGTGGTGGTGGTGTTTC
This sequence comes from Enteromius treurensis, assembly GCA_032275025.1. Classification (NCBI taxonomy): domain Eukaryota; kingdom Metazoa; phylum Chordata; class Actinopteri; order Cypriniformes; family Cyprinidae; genus Enteromius; species Enteromius treurensis. The sequence continues at coordinate 2,935,957 of JAUCMU010000097.1, read as the reverse complement.
AGAGGTGCTTCATAAATTGCGATGGTCTCTTACGATGAGCAGTATTGCCACTGACATTTCAGTAGCCGACAGATTCAGCTGAGCAGTTATTACAAAAAGCAAAGCTGACAGGTTTGCCATCGTTCTCTAGATGCTGCGGCGCATTCTGAAGCGCATTAGAAAGATTTCGTCCTACAGCCATGATTTTTTTTATTTTCTTTTAAAGTGTTCTCCTCTTTTACTCATTAAGCACTCTGCTAACCTCACTGTGCACCCCACAAACTCTGGAAAAATGATGTGAGGGGAAATTCTTTTAATTTCCAACAAACTATTTGATTCTTCACAAGTGAAGATTAAGCTATTAAAAGATTGCATCTTCACGGGCTTTGAAGAAAGTTTATCAGAGGCTAACTGTTTTCAGAAAGTAATACTTTCTGGTTTTTTATTCATGTGGAGAACATGAAAGGCATGCAGGTAGGTGAGCAATGAAACCTTATGTCTTTTCATTCTCCAGCTAAGATTTTGTGAAAGAAGAATCAGACCTATATTACACAGAACTGAAGGTATAGTGTGTGCTCATTATAATAGGACTTTTGAATCAGATGCTATTTAATTATTGAAATGCCCTCAACACGCAGTATTGCACTTTTTGCCTTTTTATTCAGTAGCAATGCTTTTTTTATTTATTTTTTGTCTTATTTTACAAAGTAATCTGGAAAGCGTATCAGTGTCCTCTACAGCGGCTGTGCATTTATTTTTTAAGAGTCCCGTTCTCTTGATCCACGGTGTGCTCAAAGTTCTTGTGCTTTGATATGAAATTTTCTCTTTGTGTCAAAATCTGTTGGGAAATTGTATGACTAATCACAGTTATTATTCTTTCATCCTCTCTCCCTTTCTTCTTTAAAGTATCAGGGTCATGAGAAAAAAGGTTGACATGAGTGGGAGAAGGACGGCACAAATTTGACTGACACCTCTGAATGACTTGGTATAAAGAAGCTGTCAAGAACAGGGCAAAGTAATGTCACAAACTTGGAGTTGTCTTTTAAGGCCTCCCTTCTATCTCTTTATTATGATTTTCTGGACAGGAAATAAAACACACAGAATCTACTTTGTCTAGATGTGATAGTGACGTTCTCTCCTCTTCTGCTGTGATTATCAAATAAATGTAACCTTAAGGATTTGAATACCTCTTCAAATCTGCCTACACTTGCACAAAAAACAACATAAAATATGCTAATTTAGGCAATTACTCATTAGCTTCTTAGAATTTGCAATTAAATCCTAATATTAATGCCATCATTTTTCTCATTAGCTTCCACTTAATGTAATTAAAGCATACAGAAGCATGTGTTGCAATATTTGGTCATTTCCTTGAGCTGCCTGCAAATTGACTGGACAGAGTTTAATTAAGCTCATGCAAGTTTATGATATTTACTTCATTGGATTGCCTCACCAGGGGTTTAAGCTTACAAACCAGATAAAAACGCCAACAAAATGAATCAATTAGACATTAGTAGATCAACAGAATTATTCCACGACTGAATTGAAAATGAATTATTTTTGGTGGCAGTTGATGCAGAATGCATTATTAGCAAGTGCCTGTTTGTCTCGTGCATAATAAAAATACTCCGGATCTCATTTCAACAGGCAATGAATGTGCTATGTGAAGTTTTTTATGATAAATAGACTCTTTTTTTTAGTATACGAGCCATCAAACATACAGAATGTCACTGTGTTTTGTAAATTGTAGGTCCTTGAGGACACTTCATGTGACACATTATGGATAACAGAATAATCCACTTGCCCTTGAAAAGGAGCATTCTTGAGGAGACTCAGCGAAGTGAACAAACCTCCCTCGCATAAAATGGAAATAGCCTCTTTGTGATGGGGTACTAAATAATATAGAAGGTTAGTGGAAATGATGGCAGGGTTTTTATTGGGCATCTATATAATGGCCTTCCTACACCTTCGTGTTTGGAGGAGTTCACAGCTTCTTTAATGAGGACTCGCAGATTATGAACATTTACAGCGGGTCAGTTCCCACCAAGTCAAGGATCTTTCTTGTGTTTTTTTTTTACCAATTCCCGGTCGAAGTTTAGAAATATGCTTTTAATTTCCCAAATGGAACATTAGTATTCAATTGCAGCTGTTATCACCTGCTTACACAGTAAATCTTCACTTGTCAGTTTCTGACTCTCAGACAGCAGAAGCACACAATAAATCTGCAAAACCACACTAAATCTCAGACTTTGACTTGTGTTACAGTGTTTATTGTACTTTTTTAATATTTGTTGTAAAACACACAAAAATCTAACAGGAAATATCTTAATTTGCGTTTTTGAAGTGCAACCAGTTAAAAAGCACGTTCTCGCTTCATTAAACACTTTTTTCAGAACACAACACGCCATTCTCTATGTAGTACACAGTGCTTCATTTTACATAAGTTGTGATGCATTTTGCATTTTGCAAGTTGTTTGCGATGCAAGACAAATGCTTGCAATATGTGATATTTTGAATGCAGTGCATTGTTGACGTGAGGCATTTTACATTTTGTGTGTGCAACTCTTGGATTTGAGTTCGGTGTTTTGAAAAAAAAGAGGCAAAGTTTTGGAAATGTGTGTAAGTAGTTGTAAATTGAAACTGTACATCAATAATTACAAATTGATGAAAGATTATAAAGAGCTAGGCTTGGTGACCCGTCTCCATGCGTGTGCTTTCTGTGCATGTCCCAGCAGCCTCCCATCCTTTCAAGTGTAACAGTGTCAGCAGGCAGCCATTACACGGGCCACTGTCAGCAGCATCCAAAATCCAAAATAGCTCCTCTTGCAGTCTTTGCCCGGTTGGTTTCAGGGTCTGGCAGAGCAGAGAGGGCCTGGGTACTGTAACTCACAAAGTAGACAGATGAGTCCTGCTCAGAGAGGGGCCCTCTCTCCATCTGCCTGTGTAACAGAGCACAGGTGGGGAGGACAGATCTGATCCTTTGTGCATCGAATTAATGAGCAGGCGTGCATGTGTGTGTGTGTGCGCGCGCATGATTGGTGCAGTGTATTATAATTTGATGTTGTGTGTTCATTTAAATGTTATCAAATTTTGCATTGTGTGCATTTATCCCTTTTTTATTAATTTTTATATAATACAACAATTATATAAGAGGGACAACAAACTAAATAAAACACAAACAATGATGAGAAAACAAAAGATCTAAATCAAAACGTTATGCACCTTGTCACTGTGTGTGGTGCAGGAACGAACGAGCCGAGATTCAAATTCACAAAATAACTATCCTTTAATATTCCAATCTGGCAAACAGACAGGCAGGGTAGAAAACATATAAGGAAACCTTGAAACCGGACAACACACACTGAAATGAGGACAACTTATATAGGGAAGACAATTAAAGTAAATGAGCACGACACACCTGAACATAAGTCACACAATTACCGAAACTAGGTCACACAGAGACAGAGCACATGGAGAATGAAACCACTAACAAATCTACCAGGGGCGTGACAGTTCGCACCACCCCCTCCCAGAAGCCAAAGCGTAGACGAAAAAAGGAAAGGAGAGGGAAGTCTGGAGGAGGTTCAGAAGGTGGCCAGGTGACCGGGAGGAGGACGATGGAATAGAGAGTCCAGGGTGGAGATGACGGAAGAAGGAGCCAGGGAGAGACAGGAGGAGTTCGGAGCAGGAGGAACCCGGTGGGACCCAGAGCATAGCCATGATGGTGTCCCATGGAGGAACCCACGAAGGGAGGAGCCATGGAGGAGGAGTCCGAGGCGGAGACAAAGAGCCGATGGGCCAGGCCAACGCAGAGGATCCGGAGGGCCAAGGCAGAGCAGATGGCATTGGCGACCGATACGGAGACGGGGATCTGGAAGGCCACGGTGGAGCCAGAGCGACAGAGGACTGAGGTGGAGCTGGAGGGATGGAGAGACGAGGCGTAGCCAGAGCAGTGGAGTCCTGAGGCGGCGGATGGTCGACGACAAACCAAGGCAGAGCCGGAGGGACAATGGAGATCGGTGGAGCTGGTGCACTGAGGGGCCACAGTGGACAGGAGGGAGCTAGGGGCCATTGGGGAAACGATGGGTCAGAGGGCAGAGGCGGAGTAAAGGTATCTAAGGCTGGAGGTGGAGACGATGGATCCTCCAGCCACGACACCGATTGGTGACTGGCAGACCCGTAGCGAATCCAGCACACAGATGGTGGGCTAAGAGGGAGCAGCGGGGCTGGCAGGCACCAGAGGAGGAGGAGACAGGAAAGGCTGGGAGGGGAGGTATTTTAGAGTCTCCTCTGGGTTTGATTCTGGAGGGCATTCTTGAGAAAAAAGTACTGGAAGGTGTCTATGGACACGGGCACTGAAGGGTGCTGTTGCTGTCCCAGATGGGCAGTTTGCTCACCCTCAGCTGTGGCGCCAGAGGCGGAGCTCCACTCCACACTCCAGGATAGAGAAAACATGCCACATACATAAACTGTTTAAGCGTCCGGTTTTCAACTTATATAGGGAAGACAATGAAAGCAAACGACCATGACACACCTGATCGCACAATTACTGGAACTATGTCACACAGAGACAGAGCACATGGGGAAGAAAAAAACAATAACAACCTACCAGGGGCGTGACACACCTGCACAATCTGCAGATTAGCCCATGTGCCCATATTATAGTACTAAAATGAGAAATGTTGGCATCTAGCCAAAATAAATTGTATATATTTTATATCAGTTTCAAGTAACGTTTGTTTTAGTTAATGATAATAACCTTGGTTTTGATTGAAGTTTAGCTCGTGACACGATGCACACTATATATCGTTTGTTAGTTATTTTCATACTTAAAATTTGTATATTTATAAAGAAATGTGCATATAATCCATATAGAGGTTAGGTCACATTTTTCTTTACTCGCTTGTTTTTCGAATTTCACCGATTTTTTTTAAGTTGCTCATGCAAATTCACCACACTACCCAACATAAAATGTTGTTTGAGTAATCTTTGTTTTCTGCATTAAGGCAGATTATTGATTGTGTGTAAATAATTCAATACTGTACATTGAGCGACAGCTTACAGTGGAACAGTGGCTAAACTTCTTTACCTTCTAGATGATGTTTTCATTTGTGGAGCATATGGCTATATCGATAAAAAAATAAGCTGTACGTGAAATCTTGTGAGTTTGAGAGGCATTTATAGATGACACTGCATCCCAGTAATGAGAATACTATGCCTTCATTAAATTTATAAAACACTGTAGGGTGCCTAAATTGCATCGAATATTAATGCAGAGCACTGATTTACTCTTCAGAGTGGTTCTGATGAAATTCCTCCACTAAAGATAATGAAGTGTAACTACGTTTCATCTACCCTTGCTCTTATGAGGAACTGTAAATTTGCTCCCCTCCACACAAAAAAACAATCTGTATTTTATTCAGTTTCATTATTTCGTAAAGAGTGCTGTGTGAAGTACGTCGGATGCTCGTAAAAAAGTGTGCTTTGTGAATTATTCAGTGAGCTGTTTTGCATAGCAAAGGCCGGCGGAGAGGAGGGGGTTGTGGAGTCGGGTGATTCTGGAGTTGAGGAATGACACCGTGTTGCTTCCTCCTCTCAGCTTCTCATCACGTTAATTACCGTATCTGGCTCTCGTCGGGGCCACGGTTCCTCTTGAGTCACTGCCACATACGGATGATTTGTCAGTGGAAAGAAAAGAATATTTGTCTTTGTTTTTCAGGAAGGGGTTGAAGCGATTTAAAGCTACGAATTATGGCGACATTCAATAAATAACTTTTAGGAGTACATTTATCCATTTTAGTCACATAACATCACCACTCATCTGTCATATATGTGACCCTGGAGCACAATAAGTAGCATGGGTATATTTGTAGCAATAGCCAAAAATGATTTTCATAGTTAATATCATGTTCCAAGAAGATTTTTCGCAAATTTCCGGCTTTGAATTTAGAAAACTTAGTTTTTAAATTAGTTACATGCATTGCTAAGAACTTCATTTGCACAATTTTAACTGTCATTTTCTGAATATTATGATTTTTTTGCTCCCTCGGATTCCAAAATGTCAAATATTGTCCTATCCTAACAAACCATACATCAATGAAAAGCTTATTTGTTCAGTACTGTATGTTTAATTCTAACGTGTATGTATAAATCTCATTTTTGAAACATTTACCCTTTTGTGGACCTCAGCTGTGAATAGCAAAAAGATATAATTGGATTTGATCCATATTGACTTCACTGAAATGAATGTAAAGTAAGATGTGCTTAAATCCTAGAGCTTTGAGGACTTGATTGCCTGGCTATTTTTAAGGAGTTTGGGGATGTTATCGTAAATTATACCAATACCTTTTCTCTTGGGATTTATTATAAATCACTTTATCACACCTGTAGCTGTATAGGATGGACTCGGTCAATTACTTCACCTCGAGATGGACACATCTGTCTATTTTTCCTCTTAATTATTCATGCATTCATAACATAAACAAGATGGTTGCTGCAGGCTGTGCTCTGTGTTTATTTCGGCTACTGTACTCCCAGGGCTATAACAAAATGAACCTCCCCACTCACGACTGGTGTATTGTTGATAGCCTGGAATAATTAGGACCGCTCTGGTGGGGTTTGGTTTTAACGACGCAGGCTCTATACTCCACAAATGACATCCTCCTCAGAGAGAGGGACTCAGTCAGGACTGCAATAATCAATGATTTGTGGTTTCCATTTTTGAGTCTCAGTGTGAAGCTGCTTAGTCCTGCTCCACTGCACACTATGTTAGCTGTTCGGTTCGTCGCTGTTACAGTCATCCTTCCCCTCGCTCTGCGAAACACTTCCATATACTCGCTTTGCATACTTATAGGTTATCTATACAAGAAGAAAATAGATAAGTTCAACAATACAGACTGGTGAACCGTCAGAAAAAGATTCAATAGAATGAAAAACCTCACAGCAAAACTTGCTGTAATAATAAAAAAGACTGCAATTGCAAACAGCTTGAGTTTGACTCTAATGGTTTAAAGTTTGAGTTGAGTTTCAGTAGCACTTCCAAACAATTCCAAATATAAAAAAATCTCCTGTTGAGAAACTCTACAAGCTTTTTTAAACCTTTTGCCCCCAACCAACTTTTTAAATGGCCCTTTTGAATAAGACAAATTATAAACTCTTTCTTTCGGTACTCGCTTTCTAAATTCGTGATCTGTGTCTGGAATTTCTGCCAGTGCCACATAAGGAGGGAGCTTGCAGGGTCCAATGCTTGTGGATCTATTTTTAGCCATGTGTAATTTAAAGATAATAAGCTCTATTTGCATTTGCCAGCCCTATCAGACAGCACAGACTGTACGGCTTTCTCACCTCAGCTAACTCGCTTTAGGTTTGACTCTTCTTTCGGTGATTACAGTGATTGCATTTAATATTTTTTGTTTTTTTAAAAGGTGTGCGTAGCAATCCTTAATAAAACATTTCCACTTAAACTGATAGGATTTTATCCTTAACATATTTAAAATGCAGTAAACTATGAAAACCCGTTTCCGCTACTGAATAAAAAAAAAAGCAACTTTTTTTGCGAATTGCGAGATATAAAGTCGCCATTCTGATTTAATAACTTGCAATAGCGACTTTAAATCTCTCCTTTCTGACTTTATTTTAAAAAACTGCAGTTTATATGACTTTTTTTTTAAATTGTATTTATTAACTATTATTTAGTGGTGATACAGGCTTCCATAGTAAACAGTATCTGCGTTAGATTCTTCATGTTTGTGGCGTTTGAACACCACGAACTTTAATGTCAACTTTTCTCGTACACCACAACTACCACACTCGGTCTCAGTGGAAAAAGCAATTAGTTCGAATTTGTATTTGGTCTTTTGCTCATCTCCTCAGCCATCTAGAATCAGCACGCTTGAAATTAATTGGCCTCCCTCGTATAGACTTCCTGCTAAGTTCCTGTCCTTCTCCTTAACATGGGAAGAAAAAGCTTCCCGAATCAAAAGAAGTACATATCAGAAGTTTCTCATCTCAAGCCGAGCCATCTGTCTTCTTTTGTGTATAAAATCGAGCCCATGGGCTTGGACCAGCCCTCTCATCTTTTCAATCAGCTTCTGAGTGGCAACTGGCCCACATCTAAGCCCGGTGCTCAATGGAGTTTCTCTGTGGTAAGAAGCTAAATCTGCTGCAGTGAACCATGCCTGATGTGTTAATGGTGGATCCTTTGCTCTCTCTGAAATGCCACACTCCAATCAACAACCCCAGCTGACTCTTGTTCTTTCGTCCTCCGCGCATCCCTTTCACTGTAATTAGCTACAGTGTGCCCACTGATTGGACCCCTTATTCTCTTAGTCTATTAGCTGTGTACGTCTTTTCTTTCCCCAGGAGGCAGGCAGGAAGACTATCGTAGAGATTGGGCTTATCACAAATTTCTAAATACAGAAACGCTTCGCCTCTGTCACTGTGCAACCAAGAAAGCCTCATTTTCTTAAATTAGATTTTGCAGAGTAGTAGCTGATGGGCTTGTGAGTCACAGTGAGCTAATGCACATTCTTTGGTTGTTAAAAACCGAAAACATATCTGTTCTTGATGAGGGTGAGATTAGCATTGTTAATTATGACCTTAAGAGAGGCATTACAATTCCATCAGTGAGCGCTCTACAGCACTGCTAGTTTTAAGGGGTAAATCTCTCAAATCATCTCAAATAATAATAAAAATAATAATGGCAGCATTTTATTTTATGGTTACACCTATTAGTTGCTTATTAGCATGCATATTACTGGCCATTTATTAGTGTAAACAGAGACTATTTGGGTTTGTTCTTGGCAAAAAATAAAAATGACCATTTAGTATTTGTTGTAGTATTGTACATTTTTGTTTTTAATTATGACTAAATTATTTATTACAGTATGATTTATTACTATAAATTACTATCATACATTTTTTTCAACTCAATCCTAGCATTTCAAGAAGTGGCTAAAAACACATCTCTTTCAACTCTAGCGCGCTCTATTCTAATTTTATTCTAACATGCCTTAGACTTACAATCCATTCATTTACTAACTGCTTATTTTCTTAAAAAATACTAACACCAGCTTCTCTAATTATTTCGTAGTCTGTGTTTTGTTTTATTATGTGCTAAAAAAAATCCTTGCGATGTGTACTGCGTTAGGTTCACTGAGACTTGTTATAGCACTTGCATTTCATTGCTCTTTTGTCGATTTTGTAAGTCCTCGTTTTTAAGTAAGCTTTGAATTAAAAGCACCTGCTACAACGTGAATTAACAAGGCTGGTTTATAATATATATCTTTATGCATATGTACCTATTTCCTTTTGGCTTTAGAGCAAATTATGACCAGATGGTTTCTCTTTCTTTGTGAGATTCACTCTTAGTCATACTGGCAATAATGTTTCAAAGCAAACCTACAACATATTGCTTTGCTTACGGAAATAATAAAAATTAAAAAAACTTGATTAGTGACTTTATTTTCATCTCGGACATGAACTCGACTGTATGTCCTACACTGCATACTCCTCTTTCTGTCTCCCAGCAATCATGAAAGCTTTATGATAGAAGTTAATGAAATGAAATAAATTGGCTTGTAATGCATGGGAGGCTGTAAAGGTAATGGAATTTGTAGAGTGTCAGTGAGAATGGGGAAATGGGGCAGAGATTGGTGGAGGTTTGTGTCCCGAGGGCTGTGAAACATGGCAGCAGTGATACAGAACAGAGCCAAAGGTGTCCAGACAGTGAGGTACTCATTTATACAACCTTCCTCAGACCTTTCATTAATTAAAACATCTTGATATATATATATATATATATATATAATGTTGTATAATACATTTATTACTCATATGCTACATTAAATAAAAGAAAATGATGAATGGGTGACACAAATGTGAACTCATTATTATTTCAATCGCCTCTTGAATTTTCCTAACACTGTATGTGACCGTGAACCACAAATACCACTAGTTTCAAGTGTCAGTTTTTCAGAATTGACATGTATACATCATCTGACAAAAGCTGAATAAATTAACTTTCCATTCATGTATGGATATGTTAGGATAGGACAATATACAACTGTTAAAAATCTAGAATCTCAGGGTGCAAAAAAAATCGAAATATTGAGAAAATCACCTTTAAAGTTGTCCAAATGAAATTCTCAGCAATGCATATTACTAATCAAACATATTATGATAGGAAATTTACTAAATATCTTCATGGAACATGATATTTACTTAATATCCTAACGATTTTTGCCGTAAAAAACAAAATCTATAATTTTGACCCATTCAATGTATTTCTGGCTTTTGCTACCAATATACCTGTGCTGCTTAAGATAGCTTTTGTGCTCCAGGGTCGTATACAGTATTTCTATTCTGTGAGTGCTGTAATATTTTCCATTAACCATGTTAAAGATATCAAATGCAGAAATCAGCCAGGATGAATTTGAGAGGTTGCTCAGAGATATTCATAAATATAACTTATGATAAATACGCTTAACTTTAATTGACACGGTAAGAAACTCCTCACAGTTCAAAGAAAATCCCACTGGTAATTATTGGAGAACATCGGCTGCACCCTATTCTCAAAAATATGATAATTCTCACTTGAAGGCAGCGTTTTAAAACTAATTGCATGGTGCAGACGACGAATATGTAAATGGGAACAAAAATCACAGGACTCTCATTTCGCCCCGATCAAATCTGATGACCTCAGATAAGCCTTTCAGTTAAGATAAATGAGTCGAAGCAGGCGATGGAAAATATGAAAAACTGAGAAGGCATGCTCTGTATGCACCCGTTAAGTCATTAACATATGCTTCAACCTGTTTCACCCACCATTGCACCGGGAGAAGTTGGAGTGGCAAGCTGTTGATTGCTCATTGTGAACAGTGCCCTTTTTCTCACACTGCGTCTCCCCAGAATAATTGTTAGGCTGTTTTATAGCGACTTTGGCCTGAGTCTGTGCGTGTGTATGTGTGGGTGTGAACATCTGGAGTTTGCCTGGCATTATTCTTACGGCCCGGGGCAAAAGTCTTCCACAGCATGAATGTACGACCGAAAGAGACAGAGAGAGAGAGAGAGAGAGAGAGAGAGGGGGTAATTTGTTTTGTTTGAGCAGAGGGGACGGTAGGGAGTGAAGAGTGCTTAAATTGATTGATTGGTGGCTTGTAGAGTAGTGGACCAGGCCATAATTACTCTTTGTGCCTGGTGTGATAAGGAAATTAATCATACCATTATGTTGCCCCGTTTTATCATCAGGTAGCAATAATTGAATAAACTAACTTCACTTGTCTTCACAATGACTTTCCTCGCTACGTGTGCGAGGAAGAAGGTTGGACATTTTGCATCGCATCTGTTTGGTTGAGGAGGGATTTTCCTGTTGCTTATTATGCAAACAAGAAAATTATTCTGAAATGATTCCTTTTTATCATTCCATCTGTCTATACCTTCTGTTCGCCGTCATACCTGTCTATAACTCTGCATCTGTTCTACAGAAGCATCACGTCAGACAGACATCCAGCGAGATTGCATGTTTCTGTTGTTGTGTGGTGTTTGCGTACCACCCGCTGAGCGGAACAAATGGGAGGACTGGAATAAAGCTGCTAAATCAGTCTGATTGTTCTTAAATCCTTCATGTCCACTTGTATCACTTGCAGAGTTGGAAATAGGGCAGCCAATTCTCCATTCGTTTGGTCTGTTTGTGGATTTTGTGATCCCCCCAATTGCCAAACTCGCTTTCCTTTTCCCCTTCACTCTAAAAGTGTCTCTGCAAATCAATTACCTTCCCTGGCTCGTTTGGGATTTAGCGAGGACATTGTCTGTGGCAGATAATGAGGTCTGGTGCTGTGATTTTCTTTCTCCCGTAATGCCGCACAAGTTATTTTCTCAGCGGAGGCAGCAGGCCTCGTGTTGCTGAAGTTTAAGCTGGTGTTATTGTCTTCCTGTTTTATCAAATAAGAGGCGACAGCTCAGCCTTACGCTGAGTAGATGTTACACCAAATCAAGGCCTGACAAAAGAAAGTACAAAACTTTGACGTGGTACTTTTTGTGATATGATGAACAGTGATATGTTCGTGCACATTCACATGCAATCGTGTATGAAAGTGGATTCTGTTTTTTTTTTATTAATTCACTAACTCTGAGTAGACTGTCAGGGTTGGCATGTAGTTACAGAGTTACTTACTGTTAGTAGAAGTGGACTATTCAAATAAAGTGTTCGTAATTGCTTCCATGAGGAGACATGATTTCAGTTTCTCATGGGATTGTTATGCTGCTTCATGTTAGTAAAAATGTTTGTATTTGAGTTACTCAAGAATAGTACAACTTCCATAATTAGCATGGTGTGACTCCATTTTCCTCATTCCTGACCTTGGGCCTGTTCCATAAAACAAGTTTACCAAATAAGCCAGGTTTATTTCAGTTAGTCTGACTTACTGTCATTTGATTCGGTTTAAAATAAGTCAGACTAATTAAAACAAGCCTGGCTTATTTGGTAAACTTGTTTTATGCAGCAGGCCCCAGGTAGAAGTGTAATGCATCAAGTCTACTTGTCTTTAGAGCTGAAGATCAGTGGAGAACACTGCTTGTCAGAAATACCTGCTAAGCTAAGTGTATTAGTCTCATTAAGGGTCATGCCTGCAATGTTTTGTGTGATGTACATAAGAAATTTCGGTTGCACTTTATTTTTTAGTGCATGCACTTACGTGTAACTACAGTGTATTTACAGTACTAAGAAAGTACTAACTACCTGGGTTATGGTTAGGTTAAGGGATAGGTTCAGGGTTAACACCTAGTTATTACCTAGTTATTGTTATTACTATACTAAGTAGGCTACATGAGTAACAGAACTGTTTTTGATTGTGATGTAAATTGGACATGGAAGTTTCATTCTTAAAAGAATAGTGTGAGTTTGGTAAATTGCATTGAATCAAATTAGGGTCAGTTTGACTTTTAAAAATATATGTTTAAAAATAAATGCATATTATAAGACAATGAATATTTTAACCTTTCATAACCCATGATAGGGGCACTTTAAGATAATACAGTTGTTAAACATCACATCTTAAAAATATAAAGTGCCCTTGGCGTTCTGGTCATTGATCAGAATACATTCCAGCACAGAGGCCCTGCAAATTTAAAATGATTAAAATCAAGTCTTGATCCTGATAGACATGTCCATTTTCCTAAGCAAGTTTAATTGCCATGTCTTGCCTAAGCATACCCATCATTAGTATCAATATCACCATGAAAAGAGGTTGCCTCTTACCCCAAATGTTACACAAACAATATAATCACTTTCCATTTTGATAGATGGAGCTCTGGAGTCAGATAATCGGTATCCACCCTTAATTAACATGCTCAATCATGTCTCTCTCTCATTGTGATCTGCCTCCCGCCTTTTTCATGATAGCGATTATCAGTTGTTTGGCTGTGGATATGACAGGCCTAATAGAACTGGATAGCCTCAGTAAACTGCCGGATGGACACCATCCTCCTGCGTCCGCAGCAGGAGGATGGTGTCTCGTTTCATGTCTGTTGTCCTTTTGCAGACCCAGAGCCCAGGGACTAGTAGCCTCTGTAAGGCTTTAAGTACTACAGTACTAAAACATAGCTAGATTCATTTTTATTAGTTTTATTTTTAGCAATTTCTAAATGGGCGAAACACAAAGCTAAAAGAATATTTTGTGTCCATGTGAAGAATTCTATTGCAGTCTCTGACAGGTCTGAGTGGTAATGGCACTAATTAGTCTAACTGTTAAAGCACATAATTATGGGTCATAAGTTAGCTTGCCTGAAACATCTCATACTTGTTCGTATTTGGCTCCCATGGTAACTAGCAGCATTCTCGAATAGCACTTTTCCCATGATGAATCAGAGTGTTCTTAGGATTTATTTAAGAGCGATATAATGCAAAGTGAAACAATAAGCAGTTCGTTCAAAGCTCGACAGGTAATTTGAATTACATTCATTCACATACTGTACATAAATGGTGAGTGCATCCAGGCAAGCTAGATTATGACAGGGGCTATGCTTAATAAAACGCTTTCATTATTCTCTGTCATCTCAGGATGCTTTTCTAAATTTCATTGCATAAACATTCTAATTGGAGCTATATGCTGAAGGACAGCAGTGTATTTCCTGAGTGGTAATTCAAGTTGAAGTGTGTCGTTTCTGTCCTAGCGTCACCAGACAGAATTTCAAAAATAATGACTGCTTTCGCTGCAGATTTCTATTGGGTGAATGCACAGATCCCGCTCTAAACTCACAACATTGGTTGCAGTATTGGGCCACTCACAAGCCTGTAATGCATTGAAGCAGGGCAGCGTTTTCCTCTGACTACATCACAAACTGAATCTGTCTGTCCAAGTCTGTCCACCAACAAGAGATTGTCTGACGGTTTTGCAAAAGATCAGGGTCATTAAATAGTGCTTGTGTTGTGAGTTAACCTTGTTGTTTTACGACTCCCCTGTGTCTAGTTTAAGTTGCATACATTGATGTTAAGTTTGAAGCACATTTGAGATGCCATAACTATAGGCTATGGCATGTTTTATCATTGTGTGTATCGGATAGTTTACAAAATTATTGCAAAGCCTTTGAAAAAGTGTCCCAATCAACCAGAATTCATCTTCCTCTTTGAAATCATGATTGCATTGCAATCACCAAATATTTTACTTATAACTTCAATGTATTTATGCATTAACAATTCAAGAGTTCGCGCTTCCTCATAATCAAAAAGGATAAAGTTCAGCATATGTGGCGTACTGTCCGGGGGGCGAGCCG
>JAUCMU010000097.1:2897263-2921109 GCA_032275025.1 Enteromius treurensis | reverse complement strand
TTAAAAAAAAAAAAAAAAAAAAAAAAAAAAAATATATATATATATATATATAAAATATATTTAGATATAATATCAAATTTAAGAAAATAAATAAACAAATGCATTTACATATTAATACTTGTATATATATACTGTACGTGTGTGTGTTAATATAAACATAATAAATTAACACAGCATAAGCACAAATATTATGTAAAGAAAAACTTTTATTTTGGATGCGATTAATTTGCAATGAATTGTTTGACAGCGCTAATATATATATATTTATATATATATATATATATATAAAATAATATAAAAATTATGTGTATATGTTTAAAAAAAAAAAAAAAGAACTGTTTCTTGAAGGATCACTTGACACTGAAGACTGGAGTAATAGCTGTTCAGCTTTAAATCACAGGAATAAATTAAAACCAAAAAAACCTGTACACACATATAAACATTAATTTGAAGAATGCATTTGTTTCTCTTGAGGATGCACGCAGAAGGAACTGAAATACTGACATTCCTGCCGCTTGCATTTTAATTTGTTAAATAGTTTTGCTAATTTGATAATGCCTTCAGCTACCAATTCAAATTCTACTCATATATTCTTAACTCAGTTTTAATATTTTGCACTGTTTAAATCCATTCTGCAGTTCTCCACAAAATTGCCTGCACAATCGGTAAAGCCAGATGTCCAAAGGAAGATCAGTGGAGCAGTTTCATAAGATCCTTTGCTTTGTTTTGTTACACTAGTAGTTCTGTAAGAACTGACCTTGTAATTCTACGGGCTTCCAGGTGACTCGGGGAGTCTCTTCTTCTCTTCCTCATCGGAGAACAAGCTCTTCTCCTGCTGTGCTTTCTGCTCTTGCAGGAACTGCAGTCTCTCTTCCGCTCTCGAAACCTTTTCATCCACACACGAAAAAAGTTGTGAGCATGCATGTGTTAAATAATGCCGCAGTCATCGTCAAAAACAATTCAGTTAGATGAAACACTTCTTTTAGCTGATATTCACCTGTCTAGCGTGCTCCGTGAGTGATTTAGACTTCGGTAACTGCTGGAACTAGACAGACTGTCTCTCCGAGAATCCAGCGAATAACTGGATGAACGGGAATATGATCTGTAAATGAGACGAGGGAGATGATATTGCTATTGAGATTTGCAAATAAATCTAAAGCTTGTGCTGTGTTTTCTCTAATGAATGACCCACCTCCTCCCTGAGGACAGAGATCGGCTTCTGGAATAGCGCTCTGAGTATCTGCTTTGGGATGATATGCTTCTGCTGCGGGATCTCGCTCGATCCTGATATCTATCGTAAGACGGACTCTGATTCCTATCAGTCACGACACCCAGGGGCTGTATCTTCTCCAAATCAGAGCACCTTCCCGCTTCTTCACTGCAATTGTAAGAGGGAAATTATTTTTTTGATCGTTATTCATAATTATTATGATTGTATTATTTGCTGTGGATGATGTCATCATGCTTACTAACTATGCACACAGTGATTGGCTGACTGGAGAGGGGTCCCTATTCATAGAGTTCAAAATTATGTTGCCATATCCAAATAAAGAATGCAGGCTAGGTGTCACTAATTAAACAATTATCAGCCTTTTACGTGCATGCTTCTCGTAAACAATTAATGAATATGTATATAAACAGCCTTTTAATTAACAGAGTAGAATAATCATGGCTGATAGCAATACATTTGATGTTGTAAAATGCATTGAAAACAGCCTCACCTTTTAAACTTGTTGAAGACGGAGCTGTGAAGGGTGTTTTCTTTGAGCACTGGTTTACCCAGAGAGTCATAGCTGGTCAGAGAGTTGCCTGAATCTGAAGCATTGTCTCCATCGGCCAGCCTGAGCTTCTCAGGATATATCAGATCCTGACATGAGAACTTTACGCTTCCGGACACCTTTGACTTTGTGATGCCCGTTTTACTTGACGGAGGAGAGGACGTGTCATGTCCTGAATCGTAATCGGCATGTGCCTTGCCCTTATTGGATATCGAGTCCTGGACGAACACCATTTTGTTTAAACTCTCAACCCCAGGACGTGATGGAGAGACCTGCGAGCAGACAAAGCAAAGTTGTTGTTTTTCTAAAGAAAATCAAGGCCGCATCAATAATCTGCTACCTGCATGATGCAGTTTGAGCACTCTTTAAAAGGCACATACGTCCCTACAGAGCACAGAGAGGAAATGAATCAAGTTTTTTGGGACAGAAACTAAAAGATTAAAAAACGCCATGCAGATCTGTCACATGCGAGAAATTTTAAAAGAAAGGAGAAGAACAAAGCAAGAACTCTTACAAAAGAAACTAATGAAATAGAGACCGAAGAAGAAAAAAAACTAAAACAATGAACCAGTGCTAATGAAAGAGACAGATCAAAAAAGAAAGGAGAGAAAAGAGCCTACATGAATAAACTTCCAGCTACTTTTATGTTAGAAAAAAGAGAGAGAGTAAAAAGAAACAGAAATCCCCAATTTGACAGTACTTTTCCTTTAAAGAACATTAAACAGACATCACAGAATGGGCTTAAGTAAAAAAAATATAATTATATGAAAAGGGTTGCAGACAAAAGAAATATCTCCATCACTCTAACTAGGTAAAATCCTTGAGAAAAACAAAAAGAACATGTTTCTGCTTTAGTCCCCTGTCGGAAGAGATTTTACAGTCCACCAGCGGCCTACAGTAAGTCCCTAAATCTGCGGATAGCATCGACTTACCAATCAAGACTTCCTCCTTAAGTAGGTAAGGTGTAAGAAAAAGGGAAGAGCGGGTGACATAAGTGCATCATTAGAGTGGTAAAGTGCAAGAAAAAGACAACAACCCTCTCTTCTTTAAATCCAACTCCGCTCTGCCACATACCGGCATGAGCCTTTTTCTTTACCTTTGTTGTGCACCTGTAGGACTTAAATGAGTCGTGGGACTGATGGAACCAATTCAAACAGACTCTGCATCTTTCATGGAAAAAGCTGCTAAACTTCAATAAACTTCTAGTTTGCTACAGTGGCACAAAAAGCAATCAAACTCTGGTTTGTGGTGGAATTTGCACAATTCTGACAGAGCCCGGTGGTTATTTGTAAGGATCTAGCTGTGAAGTGTGACTGAAACAGGTTATGTATAGATCATCAGCTTTTTGCAAGCTTCAGGATATGAAACCTACTGCACCAGAGCAAAGCACGCTTTACTTAAACAGAAAAAGGCCACTGCTAACCAACCTTGCAATAAAAGCGAACTTCAAAAGAGAGACTTTTCAAAGACATTACTGTAGTTTAAGCACATTCCAAAAATGAAAAACAAATATTTTCTTCACATACTGTGCAATCTTTAAATACGATGGCACACAGCAAAAATATTAGCAGTTATTAAAGGATTAGAGAATGCAATTAGTGTAACTGGAATGATTATGTCAGGAAAAGTGATCACCAAAGGCTTAATTCGAAGCTTGCTGAAAGTAATCCATGATGCAGTATTTAGGTTTATGTTAATTATTAACATTAAATTAGGACGTTGCATTACCACCCCCCTGGACCATGTTCTTTAGTGATGGTGAACTTTTTATTTATTGTTTGATATTTCTGCTTGAAGTGGATGCAGTTAGAGTGTGGCAGTAGGTTGCATGTCGTTTTTTAACAAGGGTAATTACAGAGAGCGGAAAACACTCGAAAAAACACTCTCATTAAAAAAGTTAATTAACTTAAGTTTAAATTGTGTGTCAAGCATGTGTGCAATATGCAAATCTCATGTTGGTAAAAAACTCTAACCACAAAAATAACCTCACTTAAAGGCATTGGTGATTATTGTTCCCATTAAAAAGAAAAAATTGCAATGCAATTTTAACCAGATTTTTTTTTTTTCTCATCAGTGAAAATTAAAAAAATGCTATGCCTTTGTGCTAGATTAAGAGCTTCCTACACACAGTTATTGTAAAAGAACTAAAAAAGTCACATAAATCACAATCAATATTTTTCAGTGGGGGAGACATGAGCACTTGCTGACTTTAAAATCCATTCATTTGACAGATATGTGTAAAATGGCATAGCTTTTGTTGTCTTGACACCTATTAAGCAAAAGGAACTTCACGAGGCCCTTTAACTGAGCAAGAGTTCGGCGCTGTAAGCGCATCAGGTAGCCATCAGAAACACTTACGGTGCTTTCAGAAAAGTGGCAGCAGCACTTAGAGGAGATTTTACTGGTCAGCTTGATTGCCGACCTGCATGCGTTGCCTCCACGGACAGCCGATGAGCGGCCAGCATCTTGCAAACCAGATTTTTCACAATCTTCATATCTACACACACAAAGCAATTGAAATCATTAACTGCTCCTTCACCTCAAGGAGGATTTCATATATTCATATTCACATTAAACATACATTTCAGCTTATCATGATAATGCTCACAGCACCTTTACAACAGTAACAATAAAATCATAATATGAAACAGGTATAACAGCCCAGTATCTGGGCAGTGAGATTAACACATGCAAAACGTAACTGCAGGGTAAAGCATCAAAGAAAGTGTACAAGTGTACAGCCCTTTGTCAAAGGAATCCATTAAGCAAAACCTTTTGAATATACCTATGTTGTATTTCTGCTGAAATAGCAGTTGAGGAGAGATCCAGCTAATGTCCATTTACTTAAACAATTGGCCTCTATTTCTGTTTCATTGTCTACCATGATAGGCTAGTTCCTCTGATCTGCACAGGCTTAAGGTGGAATAAAACGGTTTCCTATGAAAGGACATGCCAATTATACCAGCTCAGGACATAGATTATCTGTAATAGGTCTTTGTGGAATGAATGAGGATTCACCGGAATGGGAACTGACGGCCATTGTTCCTGTTGTGTGGCGTGAGTGGGCTCTCTGTGCCTTTTCAACTCCTGAAACCATGTAAAGCTTCACTGTGCTCGCTTTCTATAATGATTTCGTACTTTGAATATCCCTGAGAAATTCCAAATAATGGAGAGATCAGTTAGGGATTTAAAAGCAATCATCTCCAGCTTAAGATTATTTCAATTTGAAACCTGAGCGCCTTTTTCCCCGGTCATGAAAATGGCAGAAATTCTGTGATGAATGAATGTGAGCGGCTTTTGTATGAAGGACTGATGAAGTAATCAGAGCGATGACACCTGGGAGAGTGTTTGAGGCCAATTTAATGCATGAAAAACTGTGTCTGGGATTACTCTGATGCGTTCAACTAACTCAAAATGTATTTTTTTAAAAAACACGCCTTTGACCCAGTACAAAATGGTCTTATTTTACATGTCATAAACTGCACTCATTTGTGCAATAAGAAAGCGTGTACTCCAACTTGTTTGAGCATTTGCCGTAATATCTGTACATGGACAATCAGAAGGATTGACATTTATATGCTTTACAGGCAATCTTCACTGACACCTACTATCAAAGGAAACAGATTTAAACCTGAAACTTTATTTCAAGACTATTCCCTACAGTGCTCCATCTCTATAGTACCTCAACCCCCTCACCCCACAACCCACTCCAAAGAGGCGCAACTGTCCACGGGGGCAAGATCTCAAATTTCATTCCCTTTCCCATTTCCATTGATCTACACGCCAAATGTTGGACATCAGCTGTGAGAGGCAGATAAAAGAGTTTCCTCTGTGTCACCTCTACCTTTATCAGTCATCGCCACAGTGCAACCGGACGCTCACTGATAAGATAAAACCTGACTGGCCAGCAGGAAGCCATAAATATCTCTGGACGACCGACATTTTCCTAAAAATGCTAAAAAATGTTTAAAACTTTTTAGAACGGTCATTTAGAATATTCTGAATACGAATGTTCTAAACCATGTTCCATTCTATTCTTCTATTCTGTTGTTACTTTGTAAATTTGCATTAGATCATTACATATAATGCCACTGATAGACTGGACAACATAGCAGCTGCCTTCAGTTTTAGACTCTCTATTCTGTTGTATTCTATTGTATTCTATTCTATTCTATAATTGGTTGTAGATCATTAAATGTGCCATTACAATGCCACTGATAGGCTGGACAACATAGCAGCAGCCTTCAGTTTTAGATTCTATTCTATTCTATTCTATTCTATTCTATTCTATTCTATTCTATTCTTCCTTGAATCTGTTCTAAATTTCATTTGTTTTATATAATTAAATGTGTCAAATCGGTTTTACAGCAGCTGCCTTAGATTTTCTATTCTATTCCATTCTAACTTTGTTTAAATTTGTTTAAATTCGATCCAATTAGATTTAATACAATTCAGTTCTATTTTAATTAAATTTGTTTTAGATCATTTAATGTGATGTTAAAATGCCACTGATAGACTGGACAACACAGCAGCTGCCTTCTGTATTAAACTCAGCTATAGGGTTCATTTAAGTTTGGCCTCCTCCCAATAATTCAGTTGTAAGGTCATCACTGTACCTTTTTTCCATGCAAGAAGAACTCCTAATTTCTGTTTTCCGGCGCCGCCGTCTGCGATGAGAGTGACTCCTTGCCCTGAAGGGTAACCAGCAGAGACATACATGCAGCGAATTAACTATCTCACCTGCTATTTTGTGCTGGGACAGCAACATCAAGATTTAAATTCACATTACATTCCCATTACACCTCTTATCTTATCAACACAGTAATAGAGAGAGAAAGAGAGAGCAAGCAGAGTGAAAGAGTAATTACAATGCCAAAAGACAATAAAAAACTTGACACAACACCCTAGCAAGAGTCCGCTTTTTGTGTGAATGTCTCTGAAGTGTTATAATTTAATGTGGCACACATTAAAATGAAATGGAGACAGTAAAGTCAAACGTTCAAAATTGAGTGCAGAATTACATAAAATTGATGAGTGATTTCATTTAAGTTTAAAATTGAATTCAGCTGCCCAAAAAACCTATACATTACGAAGGATGGTGTAAAATTAATACACATTAAACAGCAGCTATTACAGCTAATAGATTCCATTAAGAGATAAACATTAAGGTGTTGTTTTTGAGTAATGTTCTATATACTGTATATATGTATATATAGGCTGTATAAAGTAATGCCATTACTGCTTCTATGTTTTGAGGACAGTGATAAGGAACTTACGCAGTTTTCAGGGACAATTCTTTCCCCATAAAGTCAGTTTCAAACAGCTACCACAACTAAATTCCCAGGGTTCATGAAATCACTAGCCTAATGTCCAGGGCTATTGTCTCTTCTAGTCGGGCTTCCAAAATGTATCACCACCCTACATCTTAAATGCAGGGTTCCCAGAGGTCCTTAAATAGTATTCAATGTAGTGGAATTAAATTTGAGGCCATAGAAGTTTTAGATACCTTAAAGTGTATTAAAAAATGCTTATGTTTATAATTTCAAGAGGTCTTACATTTGGGGACTGAAATGCAAGAATTGCCATAAAGCTTGATGTGATTATTTAATTTCAACAGGTTCTGATTTAATTGAGTAGAATGTGGTCTGAAAGTCAAAATGTGGTGCATGTGTTTTTAAAATGAATGTATCTCTGAAGAACTGACTCTATTAAGAATTTGAATGGCATTTATTTAATCTTTTCTAGTTAAATTCATCAACTTTGGGTGACAAACAAAGATGTATTAAATTCATCAAAAGTGAGAGTTGTTCCATTTCTGCTCTTTTGACAAACAATCTAAAAATCAAATGCTTCTCACACACCTTATCCACGTATCATTTAACACTTCAGAAATAACAATATGAGAGTGAATAAATACGATTGTGCAGAAAAGATTCCCATGCCCTGACTGTTTCCTAAATTGTCCTCAGCATCAGTATTCCATAAAATGTCAAATAAATCAAGAAAATACAGAAATGTATTAAAGCCTGTGTAAACTGTTTCAGTACAAGTGCATTTCGGTTGCAAAGGACAAAGAATCCTGAGTCCTGGGTTGTGATGCAAAACCACTTGAGATCCACTGATTTAACACACTCACAAAACCTGAACGTTTCGAGGATCAGAAGCCCAGCAGGGCACTTCTTCTCTGACTGTGTGTGCAGCAGACTAGCGCCGTGAAATTGGTTCATGTTTCTGTCTCTCTGGCTGCTTTCCTGCTCCTCGGTGAGGAGCTGCTCTCAGACCGCACCGGCCTCCTTCAATTTGAGAGACCACACGACAAAAGCAGCCAATAACAGCAATCTCTGAGAGAAGCTAAGGTGCACTACAGTGCTGCTGTCAATACACCGTAATCTAATCTAGAGTATGTGACTCTCATGCACGAGAGGTCATGCAGGTGCCTCATACTGCAGAATGCATTAAGCTTTTGACACTAAATGATAAACCGCAGAGGAACTGGAATATAACTCAATAAACTGTCAGTGCTGGAATACTTTCAACTGAAGTGTGAGTTAATGGAGTTTAAATTATTCATTTTAAATTCACCAACCTCTTTTTATGCTTTTTGTCCTCCTTTCTTTTACGTCTGGGACTCGAGCCACTGTAAAATAGCAAGAACAGTATTGATTAGGGTTAAATTAAAGGTCCTACAAATAAAGAAAATGACAACCTGCTCGCTTAAAAATATGTACCTCTGTGCACTTTTTGTGCGACACCATTTTTACGTGCAGTTTCAAGAAGAAATGTCCACTGAGTGGTGCTAAAACACGGGTTCAATGCGTAAACCCTGGCGCAATTTTATTACGCCAATATAAGTATGTATTGAGGCGGTTCAAAATGGAAATATCTGTGAACTGTTGCTAAAAGTTAACGCTCTATCATGTTGGAAATATGCCCGACACCAAATTCAACCCTAAACCTACCTGATCGTTAACACATGCAAAACTGATATAAAAAATGCATTTGTTGATGCAACCGTGTCATTTTAACTTTTCAAATATCGATCGTATTAATATTGTTTTAAAGTCATAAAATTATATCCTTCAAGTAATTGTGCGACAATTATGCTTTATTAATGGCAGTTGCAAATTTGTGTGAAAAGGTATAAAAGGTGTTTCACTGCCTCTGGTGTTCATTTCTTTTGGAAACTGCAGTGATATGTACTTGATATGTACTTCATGTCTCGCACTAAGTGCACTAAGGTAAATTTATGCCAAGAGACCAAATGAGATCGCTTTGCTGTTTCTGCTAGAAAACAATCAGATTAAATGGATTCTGTATGTACAGATTCCTATATTCTTACAGTGTGTCAATAATTGTGCCTTTTTTATCTTTTAAAGAATTTCAGGAGAAACATCTGAGACAAAGTGGATACTTCAATGATACATAACTTCAATCTCCTGAGCTATGAAAGAGGAATCTACTTCTGGGGAGCCATAAACTACTTAAGAGCACTTCACAATAATCATCAGGTATTAACGGTACTTTGTGAAAAGCACTGTGCTCTTTATTCTAGGAAAGAGCACTAAAAACAAGCAAGTAAATATAACACTCACCTGTGTCGTCCCTTCCTTGAGGCAGACCTGGAGGCAGAGAGGAGCTGACTTTAAAGGCAGTCGTGACAAAAAACACACACACACACCACACCAGCAAAGTGTGCTCAAAGCAAACCTCTAAACATGATCTGATGTGAAAATCAATCACTACCTATGTCGCTTCCTTTTCTTTGAGCTCTTCTTTTTCTTCTTCTTCCTCACAGGTGATGGACTCCAGGAGGGAGATCTGGAAGATCAAATATGATCAGATGAAGCGAAAAAACACACACAGCATTCTATTGTTTATGGTAATGTTTAAGGGAATGTTTGGCTCATGTATAAAAAGCTTGGAATGTGTTCTAAAGTCTTTTATATCATTGAAAATAATCTTAGATAACTTTGAATATATTTCAAAATTTTTCAAATAGAAACAATATACTGTACACAAATTTCATACAAAAAATTAGCAGCAGAACTTTTTTGCATTAAAATAAATTTATATTTTAAATTATTTATATTTATTTAAATTATATATATATATTGTAATTTTAGATTATATTTATATTATGCATGAAAACATTTTTAATATACTTTTAATGCATTATTAAAATCACCTGTTGTGTTTATTAACATTAAATAATGCACTGTGAACGAATATGAACTAACAATGAATAGTTGTATTTTTATGAACTAATGATAACAACGATTAATAAATACTGTAATAAATGTATTGTCCATTGTTTGTTCATGTTAAATAATACATTAACTAATGTTAACAAATGACACCTTATTGTTAAGTGTTGCATGATATAGTATGTTACAGTAACATCAGCGTATAATAAGTAAGTAAATAAAAAGGATTTGTAGACATATTGTAATGCTGCTTGAACAGGATAAGGCAAACATAGGAAAGGACCTATCTGCAGGAGTTTAATAAGATTTAAGTAATCCAACACAGGTACGTCCAGGAACAGGGACAATGGCAGGAGGCAACTATTACAGACATTTAACTACTGACAAATTCAAAGAAAACAAGACTGGCTTTATACTGATAAACTAGTTAGTAACCAGGGTAACTAACAGGGTAATGGGCGTGTCTGAATGAGTGTCCATGACAACCAAGGAACAGACAGGCAGAGAAACAAACGAGGGATGAGGCAACACTAGAGACACATCTACAAAATAAAAGTTTCTAGACACAGACATGAAAAACACATGGGAATCATAACACATATGCACTGAAGACATACAGTAAGTTTTACAGATTGGAGAGGCTTTTAAAGTAAATGAGCTGAGAACAGTTTGAGAATTATTGTCATTAAATTCATCATGTGATTGGATACTTTATCCAATAAAGTTTTTCGTTTATTTATGTACTTCTGAAAACTAAGATTAAACACAGCATGAAATTGTTCTATCCAAATGGCATGATATTGTTTTTCTTTCTTTTTTGGCTCACCTGTGTCTCCTCCTCTTTCTCTGTGACTTCTTCTTCTTTTTCTTTGCTTTTGGCACCGGCCGAGGGGAAAGGTCAGCATCAAAAGAGACACTGGAAAAGCAAACACAAGAGGAAACACATTTTTCAGAATCTGTTTCTGTTATTTTCGTTTTATAGGTCATGTAAAGACAATTATTCAATAGCAAGAACTTGATGAATGACCAGTCATTCACTGTAAGCAAAGGTCAGGGTTGAGTTAATCAAACGTTGATTGATTTCAAACCATACAAATGGCAGAAAGTTTCTAAAATGGAAGAAGTAGACAGCAGTACATGCAATTATTTCTAGGGGCACTGTGTTAATACTTTCGCATGTACTGAATCCACTGTTCTAGCAACACAAGCTTATTGAGAGAGAGAGAGAGAGAGAGAGAGAGAGAGAGAGAGAGAGAAAACATGTCTGTGGCGGCATTTCAGCAAAATTACACACTTCTCGTAACTCGTAATATATAATATATTCCATGTGTGGGTTGTTCTCCGGCTCGGCTCCAGCGCGGATGAATCTAATGTGAATGCGTAGCTGTCCCATGTCTGTGTTTGTGTTTAGTTAATAAGTTCATCGTTACCACCTGTGTTCCTTACCTGTCCTGCATCTTCCCTCATGTTTATAAACCCAGTGTATTCTGTCCTGTGTGTCGTTCGTTGAGGTTATTTTGGAGTGTATGTACCTTTGTTTGTCTAGTTTATTAAAGTCTATGTATTTCCGCAACGCTTACCTCTATGCCTGGTGCTTCATGCTACACATCCCTGATAGAACGAACAACCACAACTGAAAACAAAGAGGATGATCACACCCGAGGAGATTCTCCACCGCCTCCTAAGAGGACTGACTCCTCTTCCAGCTCCAGGAGGCCATCCTCCATTGCCCGGCTAACCGTTTGCCCGGCGACAGATTCCACTCCCGAAACCAGCTCGGTATGGAGTTCAATCAATGCCAGCTCCTCTAAAGACTCCACTGTATGGAGGCCCATTGGTGCCAGAATCCCGAAAGCGGCCTAGGATTTCCGGAGTTTCCAGCCCTCGATGTGATGGACCGGAGCTGGATTTGTGGGCCGATATGCCCGATCTGATCCCCATGGATCCCGTTCCGTCTATCCCGAATCCGGTTCCAGATTTACAGCCAAGTGAGCCGATCTCGTTTCCAGACCCTAGTGTACAGCCATTAGAGCCGATCCCAGATCCAGTTCCTGAGTTGCGGCCAGAGGGGCCGATCCCGATTCCAGTCCCTAGATTACGGCCGGGGGTTCCGAACCAGATTCTAGTTCCAGAGTCTTGGCCAGGAGAACCGATCCCGATTCCAGTCCCTAGATTACGGCCAGTAGTGCCGATCCCGATTCCAGTCCCTGGTTTACGGCCAGGGGTGCTGATCCCAATTCCAGCCCCCAGATTACGGCCAGTAGTGCTGATCCTAATTCCAGTCCCTGGTTTACGGCCGGAGCTGCCGATCCCAGTTCCAGAGTCTCGGCCAGGAGAACCGATCCCGATTCCAGTCACTGGTTTACGGCCGGGGGTGCCGATCCCGATTCCAGTTACAGAGTCTCGGCCAGGAGAGCCGATCCCGATTCCAGCCCTTGTGTTTGCGCTGCAAGAGCGCCCTCCAGAGTCTGCGCTGCAAGAGCCTAGCCCTGATTTCAAGCTGCAAGAGCGCACGCTGCAAGAACCACGGCCCAGAGAAGAGGGAGGCTACAAATCAATTCGAATTAAATTCAATTGAAACATGGGAATTGCGTGACTATGAGTATAGTGTGTATTAGCATGTGGATTTCAATTTATGTACAGTTTAAATCTCTAATTTTATAACACTCAAAATTCATATTAAGAAATAGCCTACTTTCAACTCAAACAACAAATTATGCCTCATTTTACAAATCTTGCGTAATCCCAGTCTATCTGTAATCAGAAGCACATTTAAAACTGGAATATAATTTAATTTCATTCACATGTGTTTCATATGTTTCATCCACCATCTAAATTATTTCATTATTTCATCTGCTGTGAGAAAAGGCTGTATATGATAGCGTTAAGATCCTCACATACTACGATCCGGGACTGCTTCTTTATATTTACAGACGTGATATAATGAAGCAGTGCCATGCTCGAGTTTCCCAAAAAAACCTACCCATACCATTTAAATTAGAAAACATTATTATAAGCTAAGCTGTATTTGATTAAAAATTGATTTTAATGGAGTTTAAACCCAAAAAAAAAGAGTTTTACCAAAATGTAGGTAGAGGCACATGAACCTATGCTGGCAACCCGTCAGCCAAAACATCTCAATTCTTAAGAACAGAAAAGGCACTTGGAAAAATAGAGGTTAAAGAGGAAGGATGCATCAAAGACAGAAAGGAGAGAAAGAAATAGAAAGCTGCATGCTTGGACAGGTAGATGACAGGCAGCTTTTAAAATCAATTTACTTTTAGCAGCAACACTTCTGCAACAACAAAGCAGAAGATCAGAAAGAATGGACGGGGTGTCCTCACTGAGCAGGACATGTGTGCCGTTTCAAAAGCACAGAGGTGTCACCTCAAACGCATCTTTTAAAGGCAATAACTTCGAGGAAAGTGCAAGGAAGGATTTGAAGCTTAACAGAGAGATACCACACTGCATCTACTTCTGAGAGACTTGATTCCTCGGGAAAGCAATTCAAGTGCAATCATCAACAGTGAGACATTTATATCACACGTTTTCAATGCTTACTAAAGCACGGAGCGCAACTGTTATTATTTTGATTGCAGCAAAGGCACACCACTCTCATTCCATCAGGAACGGCAGAGGATTCAATCAAAAGTGGGCGTGAAACGCTTTACCCAAACCACCAATATTGCAGATTCAAAACTGAAGGGAAGTGACTTACAGGCATTTTCCCAGCTAATTGCAAAGGTTACATTTACGACTCCCCAAACGAAGGGGATTTATCAAATATAAAGAGCGGATATCTGGAATGAACAAACACTATTTCCACTGCCCCTCTCTTATTTAGCCACATCAAATAATGTCCTTCCATCACTTTTAATCCTTTGAACCCCCAAAAAATCCATTAGATGCTTCAAAATCCCCAATCTGTACCATTCAAACACTGATAAGGCCCGTGGAATGGAACAGCTGACCTCTATAATATTTTCAAAGGCAGATTTTCTGATACTGACCCTATTTATATCAAAGAGACTCATTTTAGCTTACTATATTAAGCTTAAAATGATCTGTGACCGAAAGAGCTTGTCTCGTAAGAATTAGCAAACACTGCTTTTCCTCTACATGGAGATATTGGACACTCGTCTTTATACTGTACACATACACATCAAAACACCATGAATGACATGCACCAGACAGGCAGCAATAAAAATATATAGCTTTACAGGATATCCATGACAAATACACATGAGTGGTGCAGGTTAAAGGAATGATGGCAGCGGCAATGAGATTTCCTTCTTGCGGCACATCGCTACAGCAGGATAATAATATTTCATAGACACAGGGGAGTGCTGTCCGTGACAGTCGATGAATTACAGACTGTTGTAGCTTTGGCTTTGCCCAGCCAGTCAGTGATTCAATATGAGCACTGAGAGAAACCGTTTAGATGGATCAAAACACAGACGGAGAGCCATGCTGGCTGCGCTGGATGCTCACGCGCTCTCCGAGGGTGGAAAAGGCTGTTTGGTGTGATATAGGAAGGCAGTTCATCCAGGCATTGCTGCATTAGCACGTCTGAAACGCATTAGAAGCTGATTAGCAGGAAAGCAAGTGCCATTTCTGCTTAATTAAGAACCATTGTCTCACATTACACCCTCGACACAAAGGCACATACACACACACTCACAAACACACACTCGAACACACGCCAGCACTACAACAGTCTAGGATTTGTACGGTTAATTTTGGTCCTGCCCTTTTTCTGGCAGAGTAAATTAGATTTGGTGGGTGCAGAATACGGCAAAATAAAGAGTAGTCTCTTATTCTACAGCTCAAGAATCACAGTAGATCACAGTGTTATTTTGATTGAGATACACTATTCATTTTTTGTTGTGTCATTGTTTTATACACATCTGCATTGTGTGTCTACATTGTTTTTATTAATATTTATTTCAATTTTAGTTTTAGTCATATATATGAAAACTGCATCAAACTGAAAGACAGGAGAAATGCTGATCTGGCCGCTATAGGCCTAGCTGTTTATTTTAATAAATCATTGTTTGTCTTACTCATACTGTATTAAACACACATACGTGCATGGGGAAATCTTTCCATACTTTACCAATTTAATTGTATGTTTTATACAATTTCTGGTGTTCACATTAAACGTCCAATGAATAAAGTGCAAGATGAAAATGAAAAACTATGAGTTTTTGTTTGACATTGCTCCCAGTCCAGTTGGGTTTGATTTAAATACAGTTACACTTTAACGGTTAATGGTAACACTTTACAATAAGGTAACTTTTTTTTTTTCTTACATGAATCAATGTATTAAGTAACAAGAACAAACAATATATTTATTACACTATTTATTAATCTTTCTTAATAATAATACACTTGCTCATTGTTCATGGTGCACTAACTGATGTTAACACATCTTTACATTACCTAAGATGAATAAATACTGTAGATGTTTTGTTGATTCTTAGTGTACGTTAACTGATGTAGTTAACTAATGAATCTTATTGCAAAGAGTAACCAGTTAAATTAAATAATGAAATAATCTATCCTAAAAAAAGTGTCACCAGTTATGACAAAAATGCAGTTGTCAGATTACAGAACATGATAGATGACAATAAACATGATATAAAAAAAGAAACGTTGACATAAGCTTTTAAAGCTACAACGCACAAGTGCTTTAAACAACATAAAAATAAGATCTACAGTATACACAAAATAAGTAAAAAAAGATCAAACCCCCCACAAACACAATAAAGGTAATCCAGCACCAATAATTATACTGTTGACACTCCAGTACTGTAGGTGGTGGAACTGAACTTTTAAGCTAGTTGTTTCCTGTCAAAAAACAAGACAAGGCATTGTGTAGTTAATTCTGCTGAACAAAATCATGTTGTGGGAGATGACAGACTGAATAAAGACACTCAACCCACACCTGTTCATTTGTCACTGCGTGCCTGATTGATTGGTCAAAAAAAGAGAACAACACAAACCTGAGTTAAAGATGAATAAGACAAATCTTTTATTTTCCCCCTCATTTCTACAGATATTGGGCTAATATCATTATACATAACTACTTACGCTTCAACAAAACACTTCAGATCTGTGTAAAAGGAAGTTGAAATGGTGCGGTTGCATCAACAAATGCTTTTTATATCAGTTTAGCATTTGTTGACACAATCGGGTAGGTTTAGGGTTGGATTTGGTGTAGGGAATATTTCCAACATGATAGAGCATTCACTTTTAGCGTCAGTCCACGGATATTTCAGATCTGAACCAGCGCAATACATACCCATATCAACGTAATACAAGAGTGCCAGGGTTCACGTATTGAATGTTTTAGCGCTACTCAGTGGACAATTCTTTTTTAAACTGTTGAAGTGTGCAGTAAGGTGTTGCATAAGAGGTACACAGGTTGACATTTTCTGCAGCCCTGTTTGACCCATTGACTAATGCGAATCTCACAAAGACATGTGCTTTTTATTCAGCTTGCTGGTTCGCTATCCAGCTTTGAAAGTCTTTCCGTCAGTTTCAGTCGACCTTGAATGCGCACAGGTAACGAACACACCCCTAATGGCCACCATCACTTCAGCTGTCAGAACGAACAGCACGGAGAGGGTTGTCTTGTGAGTTAGACCGAACACTGACACACTCAGGAGAATAGACAAGGTTAGAGAGTTAAAAGGCTGTCAACATTGATAACTGACATTTCACTGAAGGCTTCTGCGCTATTTACATTGCCTGCACTGCTGTACTTACCTTAAAAACGGCACCATGATTCTCAAAACCAAAATACAGAGGCTTGTTGCCAAAGTTATGAAAGCAAAAGTGTGCAAGCATAAGACGGCACAGAGAGCCTTCGACTACTGACACACACTCCATCAAACCACTGTCAGGACTAATAAAAGACTTTCAGCAGAAGGGGAGAGGGCTTTACTGACAGTGAAATTGACACTATACAATACGACCTTCCACATTTGAGATGTTTCCTTTATTTGGGTAACAACTGTATGTGTACACGATTTAGGATTTCTCAGTTGTTGCGATGAAGCAAAAGAAAGCTGTTTGTGGATTTTTTAGAGCTTTAGCTTGATCTGACTTAATCGTTTTTTGATCTTGCATTGTTGCTGTATGCTCGATTATAAAAACTTAACCCCCCCAAAAAATGCCTTTGCATCTGCCGTTCTCCTGCAGAAAACAGAGCATGAACTCACCTAGGGATTAGCATGTTTGAGATAACACTCCTCCCTGTTTTACATACCGATGTAATGCTCGTGCCTCGCGTTATCAACAACACTTTGAAGGTATCAGCGGAATTACAGCGTTAAGAATCCAATGCTGAATCAATTTCTTTCACCAGGTGGAGTTTGAATTTTGGTGCATGGGAAGTAAGAGGACCCCATAAAAAGACACACGTGTTAAAAATTCCAGCAACACCTGAATGTTTACACTGTGGAGAGGAGATAAGAGTGTTTGTGCCTGCCTCGCTTTAAAGTTTGGGGTTTCTAATTCATGCTTATAGAGTGAGGATGTGGCTTAGAAGTGGATTCGGTGCTGCATATTTTCATGCGCTTGATCTTCTCTGGGGTCAGAAAAAAAATCACATTTGAATAGATTCATTTATACAAAGGTTCTGTGGCTGAATTGTACATTTTCAACAGCACATGCTGTTTTCGAGCGCTTCAAAGGCGGTGGAAAACAGCTATCTTACCTTCAGAGACTGTGCAAATAGTTTCTT
Organism: Enteromius treurensis; assembly: GCA_032275025.1. Lineage (NCBI taxonomy): Eukaryota > Metazoa > Chordata > Actinopteri > Cypriniformes > Cyprinidae > Enteromius > Enteromius treurensis. The sequence continues at coordinate 2,903,377 of JAUCMU010000097.1, read as the reverse complement.
TACTAGAACACCAAATGCACGCTTTACATTGAAGTGTTTATAACTAAGCATTTTTGATGAAGATGAGGCGAAGCTTTAGAAGATACAGACCTGCGAGCTCGACGGTGGCTGTGGCGTTTACGTCCTCTGCGCTTCACGTGCCCATTTCTCTCATGGCTTTTTGCAACTGCGTCTTTTGTTTCGGCTTTCCTCTCATCGTCTTTAGGTGCTAGGCTAACTGTTGTCTCCAATCTGGAAAAAACAGAGTAACACAAATTCTTTAGCATCAAATATTTTCAACAGGTTGTTAAATACTATGTGGCCCTAGATCACAAAAGCAGTCATCAGAAGCAAAGATATATTTGTAGCAATGGCCATTGTATGGGTCAAAATAATCCATTCTTCTTTTATGCCAAAAATCATTAGGATATTAAGTAAAAATGATGTTCCATGAAGCTATGGTGTAAATTTCCTACCATAAATATATCAGAACATATGTTCTGAATAGTAACATGCATTGCTATGAACCTTACTTGGACAGCTTTAAAGGTGATTTTCTCAAATCAGATTCCAGATTTACTAATAGTTGCATCTCAGCCAAATATGGTCCTATCCAAACAAACCATACATCAATAAAAAGTGTATGTATTCAGCTTCCACATCACAAAAAGAAATTTCTATTTCAATGACTGCTTTTGTGGTCTCTTTTTTTATGTTTCCCGTTAGTAAAGTTTGGGCAGTTAACATACATGTAGCTCAATAATAAAATTTAAATGCATTGCTCTGAAGGCACTTAATTTTGTTATTCAGCTTATGCATGCACTCATGTTTGAGGAAGCAGGTTGGGTTTGGTTTTCTGCTGAGAGACATTGAGCATTTACATGTTTGTCTCCTAGACCTTCATAAATGCAGAGGTCATCTGCTCAGCATTCAAATGAGGTGTCAACAGAGAAGCCTTTATTTACACGCCTCAGTTGAACTGACATTTCTGAAATTATTTGTGCGTATCCCAAGGTTGTAAGGCGCATAGTTTGGAAATTCAAGACTCATATCTGCTTATCTTTCTGTCCATGAAATAGAGGGGAAAGGGTGATATGTGTATCATTCATGATCTGATATGAAAACTGAACATTTCACACTCAAGTCATTGCCAAATATATTTTTCATGCTGCCTGATAATTCGCTGATTGCACCCGGCCAGGCTAAAATATTTAATAATTGGTTTACATGAAAACTGAATAATTCAGTCTGTGTTAGAACATAAGACTTAGCTGAGTTCCAGGGACATCACTTTCATATGTATTCATATGTATTTTATGTGAAGTGCACATATTTTTGATTACTTGTATAGACAGTGAAATGTAAAATATCAATGTGCTCACAGCCTCAACAACGTAAACGATTTTTGGATGCACAACTAACTAACTAAAAAAATCCTTTTCTTACATTTTTAGAATATCTAAAACTCTTAAATCACAAAGGATTAATAATAGTGTAATCTAATAATCAAAATAATATTGTTTTCTGTTTGAAAATAATCAATGCTTATCCCATTTGCAGAATATGTTGCTTGTTCTAAGGAAAACTGCACTTAATTTATAACAAATTTTAAAAGAGTGACCACTGAATTAAAAAAAAAAAAAATAAGACAATAAGTATTACTTGTCTATAAAATCCTTCCTGGTTTTGGAATTTTATATATATTTAGCTGGAAACAAGACCAAAGAATCTAAGTAAAGAAAAGCATATGAAATGTACAAATCTTTATGGTTAAAATAAATATTGTTAAAATACATAATGACTATTTGTATGGGCTGAACTTGAATAAAATACTAATTAACAACAACATAATTAGGGTCGTTGCTGGAATATATTTACTTTAGTTATTTTTTTTGTGTACCAACCTTTAGAAATCATACAAAACTTGAAAATATATTTCTAGAATCACACTTTATTCTAAAAAAAAATGTGTCCGACTGAAACAGCACTTGAGCAAAAGTTAGACTCAGGTGATTCAGCAAAGACCGTCACATGACACTTGAGCCATTCTCTTCCTGTAATTGCCATGTTCCTTTCAAAATAGTTTGAAAATAAACGCATAAATAAAACTGATTGCTAGAGCTGGGTAAGTAGGCCTGACTTGATCTCCGTGGCATAATTACAGATCCACCTCTGGAGTGTGAGAGTAGTGTGTGTTGTGAGCAGCCCTGTGCGTTTGTACTTGAGTTTGTGTGTCTGAGAGCCTGCATGGTGTGTGTGTGTGCCTGATTGTAATGAGAAGTTAATCAGTCTTGCAGATTAAATGCTGATTGCCTCTCTCTCTCGGCAGCAGGAGGAGGCCTGCCCTCTGCCACCTCTGGATAAGAGAGGGCAAAGCACAATCATATTATTAATGTCAACCTTCCGGCACCGCAGCCCTACACAGCCCTCCAGTGCGCTAGTACGTGATTGGAAAATACACCATCCTGCTGGGTATAACAGGGGAGAGGATTAAAGGCGGTGAGACACTGAAAACATGCTGGTGTGAGGGCAGCTGAATGACCCAAACATCAAAGTTCATGTTTGAGTGAGGTCATGTGTTATTAGAAAAAAAAAAAGTGTGGTTTCAAATTAATATTTAAATTTTATTTTACTTACATTTACTTCTTTACTTATTTTAATTAATATAATAATTTCTTTCAATTTCTACGAATTATGTCCAGAACCAATGATTTAAAAACTAAAATGCCCTATCGATGAACATGCAGCTAGAGAAGTGTGGACTGCTTGTGGATCAGTGTTTTTTTTTGTTTTTATCTCTTTAGACTAAAGGCACAAAAAAAACAAAACTTATCTACATAGCAGATGTCCTGAGGGTGAATAAATCGTTAAATTCTAAGTAAAGCACTGAATCGGTCTTGTTAAGAGTGGCTAACGTGGTGCCACAGGGCTCCATCTTAGGCCCGATTTTATTTGCTTTATATAGGCTTCCTCTTCATTACATTTTTGAGTTTCACAAGGTCCAACATCACAATTATGTGGATGATACCCAGTTGTACATCTCAATTTATCCTGGGTCAAAGTATTTACATACTGGGTAACTAGGTATTAACAAGCAAATAAACTTTAGTTTACCAGGAGCCAAGGGGCTAATGTAAACTAAAATCTCTTCTATCTTTTAGTGAACTAAAGACAGTTATTCATGTCTTCGTTTTGATTATTGTGACGATTATATTTTGGTGTCAACCAGTCTTCCCTTTCACGTTTGCAATTGGCTCAAAATGTAAAGGTTTGTCCTTAGACAAATCTTAAAAAACAAGTACTTTTATAGAAAATTTATTGGAAAACTAAATATTCTTAACTTTATGCTTGAAAAATAATAAGAAAAGAGCTTGTTGAGGATTTTTTGTGAAACCTGGTGACCAAAAAGAGGAAACCTGCTGGGATACAGCAACAACAACCAACTCTATAGCTCAGGGGGCAGTCACTATTACACAGGCAGTCACTTCCGCTGTACTAGAATATTTCTCGTCATTTTCCACAGACTTCTTTAAACCCAGACTCTTTCTTGCTGGCCGTCAGCTAGAGAGACCCGCTGATGAGAGCTTTAAATGAAATTGATTTCCCCATCACTGAATGACTTTTCTCTGATCGGCTTCAGAATTTATGGAAGAACTTCTCCACAGGGAGTCAGATTTATGGCGAGCTGTTTATATCTGTCTCAAAAACGCGCACACGCACACACGCTTGCGTTGGTTTGGGCTTGCTAACTTTCAAAGCTGTCTTGAGTGCTTGTAATCCATTACTCTGGAAAGTACAGACCATTTGAAGGGTCTAAATGGAACTATTCAAAGTTCACAGCAGGGAAAAGCTTTCTAGAAAATAATAAGCTGCAGATTTTAGCTGCGGAACATTTACTGTAGAACTGTTAAGATGCTTCAACCTTTCTGTCTTTTAGCAGCTATGGAATGGATACTTTGGTCTCTCTTGATTATAAAATCAACTAACATTGCCAGTCGTGAGGAAATATATTTTCATACATACATTTTCATGTTAAATGTGTTGCTATGCAGGTTACTATGGTGCTCCGGATAGTTGCTTTCTGGTTCAAGTGAGAAGAGCTTACCAAGCATTCATATTAGTTGATATACATATATCATTAATAATGTTTGCTGTATATTATTGATACAAACACTCTTTGACAAGCAGTGCATTTTAAGGTATGAATCATGACTGTAACAGTAAGCAGTGTAAAAAATATACACAACCACACACACACACATATAAAAACAACAAAAACACAAACAAACAAACAAACAAACCGTAATAACTCTTATTTAAACAACCTGCACAATTTGCAGTATTAATCATGTTTCTAGCACAAACAGTGTGGGATGAAAGTTTTAAACCTAACAATAGAAAAGTTATAGTATACCCTAGTAAAAACAAATGAATTCATTTCATTCTAAGTAGTTAAAATCTATTAACATACAGTATTTACTGCAGGTAAGACTTACGGATATAAAACTTTAATGAAACATTATTCAGATTACTGCATTTGTGCACAATGCTCATTTATTAATAATAAGCCACTGATGAAGATTGCATGACCTGTTTAAAATATATCGGTCTTTAAATGCAGAATATTTGAAGTGTAGGCTACCTAAAGTATACTTCCAATAGTTTCACTTTAGCACAATTAAATATACTACACTGCGTATGTCATTTCAGTGCGTTACAGTAAGTACAACATTAGTTGTTTCAAATAAGCAAAATTGAAGTCTACCAATTTATGTACTAAAAATACGATTGCAGGGCACAATATAAAAATGTATTTGTAGTATACTTAGCATGAAATAAATGTATTTTAGAAACACTGAAGTATATTTATTTGTTAATAGGGCAGAAAAAAACTAAAGTATAGAGTTCTGTTCACCATTGCACACTACTTTCAGATGGGCATGGGATATATCACGTCATGTCTTCACTTATTCACTGATTTTCCTAAAGCAGTTTTTTTTTCTAACACTAAAACTGCAGATTAACCAAATGTTCAAACCCCTAACCCTAAATACTAAATCACCAATACTATAGACCACCACTAAAAACATTGTTCATACTAACACACAGGTAAGGCACAAGGCAATATTAACTGGCAGCCAGGGACTATAAAGTGTTGAAAATGCAGGGTCCTGTCCTGTCCGTGGTGCGCTGTTTGAGCTGTAATGTGGGTCTCGCAGGCAGACTAATGGCAGCTCTCCAGGTTGTGTTGATGTGTTTCTGTTGTTGTGAATGAGTCACGAGTCCTAGCTCGGGTCTCCTCACTGCCACTGTCATGTGACACTGATACCAGTGTGATGGGAGAGAAAAGCAGGGGGTGGAATGGAAGACTGAGAAAGGAGCATGAACCAGAAGGAAAAGGCAGATGGCTCGGGACGCACACAAACACACAAAAAGGTGGGCGGGAGAAATGTCACTTCTTCGCAAAGATGATAGAACACAGAGGGCTGCTTCAGAAGTTCGAAGACATACACAAACACACACACAGGGACCCAAAAAAACACAAGTGTTTTTTATTTATTTATTATTATTTCAAGAGGTCAGCAAAAAATACAGGTGGAAACAGGGTTTGGGAAACCACATGAAGTGACCACATCATTTTTTTGAGATGAAGTACTGTTAATACCAGTTCCAGTTATTCTTAATACCAGGTGGAAACAGAGCCATAGAGACAAAGCCAATTCCTCAAAAACATACACAAACACACACTCTTCTTTGTTAACATGGGTTAAAAGAGGTGGTGTTAACCTGAAATAATACAATCAATGGGAAAAACCAAGCGTGTAAACACACATCCAACTATTTTCTTTGTTTCTAGAATGTAGACTCTACATTTCCTGAAAAGCTTAAACATAAACAGTGTCAGTGAAGCTGCTCTGAAACTGTAGCTTGACCAGCTACAAGCTACTTGTAAATTAAAATAGTTAAGCTACATTCAATCTACCCTTTTGAAAAAGTAGTTACATCTAATTTTACATGCATTATTTTTATTTAAAAAAAATATTACAAATAAATTAATAAGTGAAGTTTCTGCAAATAAACTATTTCGAGTAGGAGCGCGGTTGATTAATCACAGCTGGCACCTCATCATCTGAT
>JAUCMU010000097.1:2878537-2897163 GCA_032275025.1 Enteromius treurensis | reverse complement strand
CTATGCTGGCTGTGCACAGAGACTAGAAAGAGAGGCAAGAACAGTCTGCTGCTGACGACTCACAACCTTTAAGATAGAAAAAGACAGAACTAAGTCATGATAATCAGTAATTATATCTCCACTGGATGAAACAAATGCCTCATTTGTAATGAGTTTGTTTTTTGGTTTTTTTTTTGTGTCATGAAGCCGGGATCCCATTATGGTTAGAGGCGTAGCATTTCCATCAGACACTTGAAATATTCAGCCAATCACAACACACTGAATATCTGGCCAATCAGAGCACACCTCGCTTTTTTAGAATGATGAGCTTTGTACAAATAGACCCGTTTCAGAAGGCAAGGCTTAGAGTAGGAACAATAATGTACAGTATGCAGAAAATAATGTTGTTGTTTTTTTATTTCAAACTACGGTGGCCGAGAGAGTTTGTTTGCAGCTACTCCTATAGATGTTTGTTTAGAATCTGAATTACTGTAGTGCGGCTGATTTGTGTATGAATCACACTTCTGAGTTGGAACCGGTTCGCGAGATAGCACTCACTTACTAAATCGTTTGAAGTGGTTTCTCACTTTGCAAGTAAATGCAATATTTTAAAACCCATAGGCTTGCAGCCAAAACTGAATGAAGTAGACCTTTTTTGTCTTCCAATTTCCCAGTCCACCTTTTAGTTTGGCTATGAATAAAAAATTATACTGGCAGAAATGTCTTTATTTATTTTATTTATTTATTTTCAAATGAATTCAAGAACCCCAGTGAAGAACCCAACCGATGACCATCCATTACACTGCTGCTTCATACTGTAAGGTCATTAGTTCAGGAATCTGTATGTTTGTCTGTGTTTTTGTATGTGTTGGCATGCAGCACAGGGACTTAATAGGTTGAGATTCCAGTTCGAACTCAATTTCACAGAAGATTCACCGGCGGCGGTGTGGCATTGCAAGAAGCAGTCTATAGTAAACACTAATGGAGTATCATCATCTGTTAACTGTACAAGGGGCTACTTTTTGAAAGGTGACATGCTAATGCTACTTTATATGCTTCACTCATAGTTGCGTACTAGAAACTTAAGTACATGTTTACAATTTCCATCCATTTCCATCCAAAGCGGATCTGCTTTCCCACCACAGAGCTCTGTTTGTGGTGTGATTTATAGGGCTTGAATTGGATTAGGCACTGTTTTTGTACCAGGGTCATGCTGTAGACACACAATTATTCCACCCTCCTGCCAGATTGTGTACCTTTGTAATTTGTGTTTGCGGTTGGAACTGAGGAACTAATCTTGTGAGTGTATCCTGCAGATAGTACATAAATACGTTCCGTTTGTATGTTTGAATTAGGCTAATTCTAAAATTGCAATGTGCCACACAAATACGGCTATCTTCATATTGTCATTTTACTGTACCGCTAAATACATAGCGCAGATTAGTATGAACAAGCGCTGAACTGCTATTGAGAAATGGAAATGTGCTGATAGACAGAATGTAATTTCAGTATTTTCTGGCCCAAGGGCACAAATGGTATGCAAATCCTAACCCTTCCTTAAATATATTCCAGAGCCAAGAAAACTAACTCCCTGCACTCTGAAAACTCCATCCAGTACTCCTATTCTTTCTCTCTCTGCCTGCAGAAACTGGTCTGTTGACTGTGTGAATGGTCTGATGGATTGATGAATTCTGGGACCTTCTGATCTCTCTCTTTTATTATGGAAAACATCCAATTTTGTGCTAACATCAACTTATGATTGCAAGATTTTATGCTTGAAAGGGTCACTCTCGCTAGACGTCTTCTCTGCAAGCCTCAAATATTAACTGAAAATCAATAATTCAGCGGTGCATCCTTGTGTGACTATTTTGGCAAACCTTCAGTGCTACTTGATCATTCATTCTGTATCACCCATTTCATTTGAATTAGTACACACTTATCAATTAAGGTTTTAACATAATGCAAAATATGAAAAATCATATCTTTATTTTTATTTAGATGCAACTAAGTGCATTTACTTACTCATATGAACATTTAACACATTTTCCCCCCATAAATGAAGTTTCATAGCTTGCATTGGGTCATGTGCAGTCTAGGCTTACAAATTGTGTAATGGCTTTGCTTAGAGATCTTAAGTGCTCTAAAAGTGAACCTTTAGACAGCAAACAGATATGATTGCAGAGATTGTTGACTGGCTGTAGAGCAGAGAATGTGTAGAAAGCCTTATGGAGGTGCTTTGCAATATATAATGCTATGGTAATACGCTGTTAGTCATTCATAAACACTATATGAGCATTTATGTTCCTGTGCACCTGTTGAGAATCTGGCAGAAATATTCTGCATGCATAAGAATACTTAAGCTCTAGTGATTATGCTGCATTGTATCTTTTGTTATGGTGTCTTGCATCAGATACCCTGAATGCCCTTCAATGCTTGATTTTTGTTCTAGTACTACGGTAGAAATGAAGGTAATTTAAGGCAGAGAAAGGTACAGTGACAGAGAATTGTTCTCAAGCTTGTTATGACTCACACACACACACACACACTTTCTCTTATAGTTACAGTCTTTCGTCCCAGGAGCAGGTTCAACCTCCTGTGGGACTATTAAATGTAATCTCATTTTCGTCTTTTTGCCAGTTTGTGAGACTGATGCGCTTATACAGGAGCACGGAGCAATTTGTGAATACAGACCATCTCTACAATGAGAAGTGTAAATACAGAGCAAGCTAATGAAAGGAAGCCTGTCAGTGCAAACAGAAATGTAGATTAGTTGTTGTGTATTAGATTTCTTTACACACTCATACAGTGCATAGTTGGAGAATATTTACACATTTTTACATTTATATACTCATATTATATTTTACATGATATATAAAAATAAAATTGTTCAAATATATATGATATAAATGCTTAAAAATGACATTTATAGTATGTGTTGATTAGTTTATTATTTGTAAGAGTTAGCTATGATTAATTAAATGATTTAATTATTTAAATGTGCACAAGCTTTTAAACTTAAAATATGATTTATTCATTTATTTATTTACATTTTTATTTTTGTATTAATATGTTGGTAATAGTCATTCATAAACATTTGTACCTAGAAAAAAATTGCATATGCCGAATTGGAAACTTTTTTGTAGCTGACAAATGTGGTCACTCTGAATCGTCATTTTGTAGTAAGAGGTACACTCCTTTGTGTTGCATGGGGGGGGGGGGAGTTTATTGTTCATAAACAAGATCAGGGATGACAGAATTATCTTTTGGCGGTAGGCTGTTTCTTTAAATATGACAAATAGCGATGCTTGCCTATTCAAAAAAGGACCCTTGTTGTTTTTCGGTTCATGCAAATATTGTGGTTGTTTATCCTTGACATCGGACAGCATGACAGGTCATCGATCAGATGACAGATTATAGCAGTGCTGGCCTAACTGAAGATGTTGACAAAGATAAACTGATGTCATCTTGGCAACAAAAAAACTATCATTTCAAAAGAGATGTGACATTCTAGAGAGCTAGTAAACGAAGAAGCCATCATAAGTTACATGTGACTGCACTCTTGCCATGCTCCTCGTCTTGAATTGATGATAAACTGTGTGCTGTGACATTACTCTGGCCCTGCGTGACTCAGACTCTGCCCCATCGGCTCAGAAGCTTGACATTCTGCGGAGGAGCCCGTCGAGCGCCGGCGGACAAGCTTGCTACGGTACCTCGTCACACAGACGTTTTAGCTCGCTTCTGCCATTATTGGGGTTTACTGTGTGGTCGGCTCCAGGCTCTCTGGGGGTCGCGCAGGAAATGGGAGCAGATTTGTGGCAAATTACAAATCTTGCTGTGGACCAGCAGCAGGAATCCGAGACTGTGAACTCAAATATACGAGACGAAAGTTTTAAGAAGCAGGGGTTAGAAAGGATTGGTTAGGACTATGCCGAGGTTGAGATGTTTGGAATTAAAGTCGATCCTAGACTGTTACTCAGTGATTTAGGGATATTTATGGACTTCAGAGCCACTTTCCGGTTGTAATTCAGGCCACAAGAGAGAATATAAGCTGTTTGATACATCTAAATTGCAACATTGTATAAAGTGGGTCCCCAAAAAAGTATGTGAATCCACATAAATTCATTAAAGTCATTAAAATATTGTTACTTAATGCATAAAAATATGCGATTTTTATGGCATTAGGTAACAATGTTTGCTGACAACCTTGGCATAGAGGTCTAGGAAACGAGCCATGCTAGAACTTTTCTGAGGACTAAACTTTTTAACACATTTTATATTTATTTTCCAATTACTTTTCTACTTTTTTAACATTTACTTCTCTACTTTTTAAACATTTGTGTATTGCAAAAAGAATATTTGGGGAAAAAAAAAAACTTTCGCTGTAAATAATATATTTAAAATGCATTTATTGCATACTAAGTATAGTTAAAATCTATTAACATATTTAATGCTGAAATTATAATCAAACTTTACAATGCACCTTTCTTTATTTTAAGTCTAAAACATGTAAAATATACTTATATAATAGTATATCTTTAATTGTACTTTAGCACTACGTCTGCACAATTACAGTGCATTAAGTACAAAATTAGTATACCAGTTTAGTATAATAAATGTACAATATTATTAAGTACATAAATATGAAAATGCATTTGTAGTGTACTTAGCATGAAATAAAAGTATTTATTGTTCCCTAGGGTAACCATTTCTAGATAGATATTTGTTTTATGGTAAGAACATTCGGCATGACTTTATAACTGGTTTTATAATGCCTTTTATGACCCGTTTAATAATCTAAAACAAAAACGTTAGAACCAGTCTTCACAGTGTTGTAATTTGGTAAAGGCTAATGAAAAACGAGGTCCCCCTGAGACATTCTGCCCCAGTACCAACACATGCTCCCTGACAAACCCACTTTGTCTACATCCACCTCCACCTTCTCTCCTGAAAATCTCAGTGGGATGATGGGAGGTATTGTCTGGCCCATTTTGAGGTGCGTGTCCACTTATAAACAACATGCAAAGCACCCGGATTCACTGTGCTTTCTCAACTGATCTTTACCTCTAAAGCCTTTGAAATGCCTCAAGCTGCTTTTTCACTTAATTTATTTTTATATAATACATGTTTGTGTTTGTTTTGCTCTTGAAAGTTTACCTTTTTCGAATTTGGCCTTGAACAAGCATTATTTACAGTGGTGATAGTGAAAATATGTTTTGGCAGTCTGGTTTGGCTTTTAAGCTAATGGAAGCATATTAAGTTGTTTTTGTGTTGTTGTTTTTTTTGTTGCTGTAATTTTTCTTATGACTGACAATTATGTTTTATTACCATCCAGTCTTTGACCCCAACTTTTTGAACAAAAAATTCATTATGTTAGCATTTTGTTTACATTTGAGTTTTTACTATGGAAAATAAATACTTGAAAAGAGTCAATTATTATGCTGATTATTTATGTATTATTAATATATATTTTGTGTTTTTAATTTTTAAATTTTTTTTTTTTTTTTACTGCGCAAGAGCAGTAAATACCATCAAAATCTACTTATTGTCAGTGCATGTTCCTGGTCTTATTACGAGTGATGGTTTGGTTGCTTATCATTTGCTGGTCTTTGTTACTTTTAATAAAAATAATATAAGGGGAATGTCACTTAGGCTGAACAATCTGTTGGATAACATTAGGATACAGTACATGTATAGTATCCACTTCTCATCATGCAATCCTTTCTTGATGGATCAAATCCTTTAGTTTTTTTGCTTTAACACTATGGAAGTCAAATGGGCTGCAAAGGGCAGATGAGCGAACCCCACGCACTGTTCTTTCTCTCAGTTTGCTGTCATTTTCTTAAGGCCGAATTTTTTCTAAAAAAAATTCTAAGAATCAGCAGGTGCAAAATAATTCTCTCACGCCCCCTCTGTAATTTCATATTGTATGCATGCATGCATTTTTAGACTTCCACATTCTGGCATTCACAAGCGATCACATCGTGTCCCACAGACTCATTTTTGCCTCTTTCCGCTCTTGCTGTGTCTTTCTCACCGGTGAGCACAAGCACACGTTAAGAAAGCCAGGTGTCAGCAGGAATCCAGTCAATTCTGTGCAGCTTTGTCTCTGCACCAGACGTAATTACAGCTGTACCTCTGTGCTCAATAAAAGCAGAGAGCCGAAAACAGGAGCGAGCAGCCGTTCGAGGTCGACCTTTTACACAAAAGCCAGCGTATGACCAAAGGAAGCGGCTTTACAAAACCAGAGTGACATGCAGACGTGACCCATTGTAGTTGCATCATGTCTGGCGAAATCTTGCAAGGCTGATTTTGTGCACCAACACGTGACGGTTTTAAAAGGGTGTCAGTGACTGTAACGATTCTTCTCTCCCGCTGAGCCATAGTGCAGGTGTACGTCGGGGAAAAACAAGCTAAAAGCCTTCGCAATTAAAGAAGCACTGACAGTTTTTGTTCCTTTCACACTACGTTATGTTATCTTTGCGTGTTTTTTGTGCAACTGTCAACAATAGGATCAGCTTTGAAAATGCACTCACATCTATAACGGCTTTGTCACGCTTTGTAATCATCTCCACCTTGAACAAAGATTCATGCAAGAGAGAAGAAATTCAATATCATGAGCTCATTGTCACTTTAGCAGTCATTTCCGATTGGATTGTAGAGAATTAAAAACATCATCACCCATATTCCACCTGATGTTTAATTTATTCCTTTTTTTTTTTGTCTTCCTCCTTTTGTTCAAGCCTTCAAATGATTTTTCTTCTTCGCTCCAGTGCTTTTGGCTGCCTGTCGAAGTGAATGACCTTTATTGTGATTCTCCGCATTTATTCTTTTCATCCGAATCAAGTTTATTTTCTACAACAGGCAAGAAAAAGACGAATAATACCCCCCTCCCTGAACACCCCATCATTTCCAGTTGCCTCATTATTCAAATGTGAAAAATCAATATGCAGATCAATATTAGCATAAACTGCTTTCCGTATTTGAATTCCTCTTAATGTACCTCTTGTTATTTCTCAAATGGCTGATGCAGCGCAGCGGGGTTCCTGTCAGAGATCAGCTCTCTAGATTTATGTCAGAGCCCCAGGAGCGGGGTGAACACTGAGAGCTGTGACCGGAATGAAGAAACCAGGATACGTAGTGGGTGAATGGAAGAAAGGCTTTCTCAGGATCATGATATTAGCTTGTTTTCTTCTTCCCACAGAAAGTAAAAATGTCGGCAGGTGCAGTGCTTTGTGGGATGGACTTATGGTTGGAATGAGGTTCTCCATTAAACAGTATAACAAATTGCTCTGTTTTAGAACAGGTGTTTCGTTCATTGCGATTATTCAAATACAGTTATTGATTGAACATTGGCTGTTTATGATATTGCTTTGGTCCAGCCACAGAGTTGAGTTCAACTACGACCAATCACAGCAATTTCATTGAAATATATATATATATATTTGTACTCCCTACAGTGCCTTACTGTAAAATGTTGTCAGAAGTATTAATATAACTTTGGACCATTGGTGGTATAAAAAGAATAAAAATGACACACACAAACATATACATACTGTATTTATACAGGCAAGACCAAAATTATTCATACCCCAGGCAAATTCTGACTTAAAGTTACTTTTATTTAACCAGCAAGTTTTTTGTTGATTAGAAATGACACAGGCATCTCCCAGAAGATGTCAAGATGATGTACAAGAGGCATCATTGTGGAAGAAAATGATTACTTGATGATTATTTGAACAAAAAGTGGCGTGTCCAAAATTATTCATACCCTTCTCAATGAACAATAGAAAAGCCTTTATTGGCTATTACAGCAATTAAACGCTTCTTATAATTGCTGAGCAGCTTTTTGCATGTTTCCACTGGTATTTTTGCCCATTCATCATTCACTCTTTCAGGCTGGAGGGTCTCCTTGCCATCACCGTGATCTTTAGCTCCCTCCACAGATTCTCCATTGGATTTAAGTCAGGACTCTGGCTGGACCACTGAAAAACATTAAAGATTTTGTCTGCTAACCATTTCTTCACCACTTTTGCTGTGTGTTTTGCAAAGCAAACCTGTCAGCAAAGCATTTTAGCATCGTATTATCTACATCTAAACATTTTATTGTTACCCCTTTTTCCGTATGTATGGGGGGGAACGAACATCCCCATATTGCAATGCAAAAACACAATTAACCATATTGGCTTCTCAAATATTTGGACTTTATTATTTCTCTCATTATCCTCTTAATACAATACTGCTTAAGACAGCAAGCTTTTGTCAATCATACGAGGCAGTAAATAATTAATTTGTTTGTGTTTCATTGTTTATCCATCAGTTTTAATCTCTCGATTAGGTTCATTGTGTGTGCATTTGTGCAGTAGACTGACAGCTGGATTGACAGCTGTGTTAAATATCCATTAGGTAGGCAGCAGCTGGCGCAGAACCTCCTCTTTAACCATTAACACTGCTTTGACTCATCCACATCCCCTCATTTCCATATAATATAATTAGCATTAATCAAAACAGGGTAGGAGGAGAGAACCCAATGCCAGAGCTGAAAAATGCAACACCTCAGAGAATACATACGAAATATGAATGATCCACTGTGAGCTATGTATTTTTGGACCGAAACTCGGTTGCAAAGGTGTGAAAAAAGAAGGCGGATTCACGTCATGTTGCTCACACTAACTAACAGTTGCTCAGATCTCACGCCAGCCTTAAAATGGTCACATAATTAAGATATAATCCTTGGCCAGCTCTTCCTTTCTCTATAAGGTGATGACTAACGTTTGACTTTAGACGATATTTATACAGGATGTTTAATAAATAAACAAGCTGAGGGTCTGAGCTGACTTTTATTACGTTTAGAAGCAGCACTTGTTTGAGGTATTATTCGTGTATTAGCAGTTGGTCTATGCGTCAGCAGCGACTGAGTAATCTCAGCATTCAGACCTGGCAAGTGCACTAATATTTTGCTTTGTCAGTTTTTTTGTAATTCATAAATCAGCGGAAGTATTCACTTTTATTTTCCAAGCATAACCAAAAGCTGCTTCCTATGCCATACAGATACATGTTTCATATTGAGTTCATTTCAAAAGACCTTGGTGTCTTCGGTAAAATTCGTCACACTTGTGACATTGTTGACATTTCTTTTGAAAGGAAATGAACGCTTTTATTTGAATTTACTTTGCATTTAGACATTTAGCGGATGCTTGTATCCAAAGACTTACAAATGGGGACAATGGACTCAAATGGAATCAATGGAATCAAAATCAACAAGAGAGCAAGTGCTGTTAATGCAGTACACATAGCAAGACATTTTTAAATCAGAAAAATATAGAACGGGGCAAGCTATAGACTCTTTTGTTTTTGTTAATTGTATAATAAGTCAAATGAAAAGGAATAAATAGAAAAAGAATAGAGAAGTTATAATTGATGTAGTATTCATAGTTTATTCAGCTGATTATTTTATTCGACAGTAAAGACATTTAAAATGTTACAAAATGTTTCCATTTTAAATAAATGCTGTTTTTTACCTTCTGTTTTATTCATCAAATCTTCATCAAATTCTACAAAAATATATTAGGTTGCATGGAATTAGTGGCTGCTGGAAATAATGTTGTGCTGTTATGAAGTTGCTACAGGTAGTGTATCATTTATTTATGTATGCAATTATATATTTTTTATTGTGCCATTTGTCGAGACAAAATCTAATTGGTTAGAACGGGGTTTTTTAGACTGGAAGCTGTAAATAACTAGGGTCTGTGGAAAAGTGAAGGGAAAATGATATAAACGATACAAGTTAAAGACAACTAAATGTGACATTATTGATTCATTGATTAGTTTTGAAATTGTGAAAATCAAAATTATTTTATTCTGTAGCGGTGTTCTGTGCTCTAATTTTAAAGTATTTTGCACATATATTTTTGTTTTTCACAGTATTAATGTTTTTGTATTTCTGCCTTTATTTTAGGAAAAGCAGGCCTCGCGTGTGAATCATGTTTGCAGGTCTGTTGAAAGTTTTGAAACCCTGTTTTTGAAAAGTAATAGCGCACATCTTATCAACAAGTCACACTATTTAAGGTTTCATATGCAAAGACAAATAACAAAAGCAATATGATCAGCAATGCTTGCATTGGAAAACATCATGGCTTTTTGTGGAGAACCAGTTGAAATGTTGCACACTTTTCCTTCCGGTGGATTTTACTGTAATGAGTGGTAGGTAGTGGCTGTAACAGGGAATAAAGCCTCCATCTGCTTTCATGCGTTTTAGCACAGTCCTCGCTAATGCTTCCTCATGGCCTCAATAAATAAAAGCCCCTCTCACGCTCCGTTCTGATTGGTTGAGACCTCGATTATGCAGCACCCATTGTGCTGAAAGTCATCTTTCCTCTCAATGATCTGTTTTGATGCGTCAGCTGCAGAGGATGTGGGAATAAGTGAGCCTGTAATGCACTGCATTTGCGGGTGTGGGTATAAATGTGTGATTCTGTGAGGTTCTCTAACAAGCAACGTCACTGCGCATTATGATATTGAATATTGGCGGAGGTGACATGGCATTTTGTCAATAATTCTGCTTATACTACGGTTACCACCCGTCAAGACATTGTTCAGATATTTAAACACACTTGTGTGTAAGATTAAATTCTTGCTCATTTCATTCCTTGCTTCTATTGCAAAGTACTTTAGAATGTAATTTTGACAATCATGAGAGATTGAGATTAAGTTTGTGTGAATTTTCTGAGTCTGTGCCTTTCTCAACAGTCGCTACCACGCTAGTGGGAAATTTCATGTAGCTTTTAAGTTGCTAAACCATTTTATCAATAAAATCTTCAGAGCGGTGCTGACAGCTTGTTTATGTGATCATGTATGTTTCCATGTGTGTCAGTACTGTATGTGTGAGATAAACCGGGGGAAATAGTGTAGCACATGTGCTTCCCATACATAATAAAATCTAATTTTGTAGCAAAAATATGGGAAATAATTTGTCATTTTTATCTTGTTGTTTGCTGTATTAATTTGCTCGGTCCATATGGTTTTGCTTTGTTTTTTTGGTGTTGTTAAGTTTTTAACGACCCTTAAAAAAATTCTAATAATTTAACGACGCGATATAGACAAGATTTATTGCTTTAAATAAGATCTTTATGATATCAAAATGTTTGACACCATAGAAATGTCATTATTCTTGTCATCAGTGTCAATCACACAAAACACTAATACTATCCTAAAAAAATCCCGCACAAAAAAATCATTAGAGCAAATAGATAATAAATGCAACATTTTGTACATTGTATAAAGTAATCGAATGTGCATATTTAAAATACATATATTCGTCTTGTTGAAGTTACAAAAGTGATTTGAGGAAGAGCAGTCTCTCTTTTGTTATTTGTTATTAACGTGATTGACAGACAGCGGGAATATTAGACTGCTGTCACTTTAAGACCTGCCCAGATCCAACTTACCATTAAACATTTTCTTTCTCGGGATGTTTGCTTTGACTTAAGACTTAAATTGCTATGTTAACAAGGATGCTTACAAAGACATGCATTTTGCGTGCATATAGCCAAATGAGTTCTCTGCTGATTGCCTTCCAACAGCTTACAATCACTTGTTTTTAACCCGCAATGATTAAAAACACATGCAAACGATTCGTTTTTGTGAACATTGACACAGCAATGTCATGTGTGCGTGTCCCTGTGATAGAGATGATGTTCAAAATATCTCATTTCTACCAGTTAATCTTGTCCACCGAGAATAAAATAAAATATTTATCTCTTTTATACTACAACTTAATATTAGATAAGGCCATGGTCTCATTTTGAGAAAAAAGCAATGCACTCCAGATTTATATATGCATCCTGTTGAAAGCAGCTTGACTTTACTAAATAGAGGTCTGAGTTTCATCTTCAGCGGTCTGGGGAGGGATTACGCTATCAGCAGGATAGATCAAGCCTCCCTTAATCTATCCCATGTTTCCCTGCGCTGCATGCAGACAAGGCCACAAATAAAAACGACTCCATCCGGAATATATTCAGCCAGTCTCTCACGTTAAGACTACTAATAACCTTGGCAGAAATAACGGCGACTGTCGCAGGTCGAGAAAAACCCTATTTCTTCCCATTCCCAGATGTGTCATGGCTCTGCGCTCTGGCAAATGAATCCCAACGAACGCATAAATACGCAGACGGCGCAAGAGTAACAGGCAAGAATAAAAAGGCACAATTCATTACCCAAAAGAATACACTCGAAATTCGGTGGTGGCCGACGTATGTTTGAACCCACTTTCCCAGTGACGAGGTGTGAGAATTCACACTGTTGCCTGCAAATGAAAACCACACTTCGATTAGCAGCGGAGATGTTCGTTTAATGCCTCAGGACAATTTCCCTCCCTCCGCAGATGGTTGGTATAATGATGGTGCTTTTATTGTACAAAGCGGCAGATTCCAGATCCGTGCCCTTTTCAAGTGAATCCATCTGTCTCGATCAGGCCAGTTTGAAACTCTCACCGTTTCATTTCTTCCCATCTCCATTGTTTTACCTCTAAGGACCTTTTTAATCCATTGACCTGTGCATTAAACTTACGCGTGCTGTAAAGCTGTAAAGATGTCAGTGTCTGCATAAAGGGCGATTTTTATTTCTATAGCACTATTTACTACAACCAATGTTTTGTTGACCAATGTGTTTTCCAGTACAATAGAATAACATATTGATGTTGATGTGTGCCAGGGTTTGGCCCAGCATCCTTTGCCGAGGAGGAACTTTATAATTGTTTGTCTCTCTCAAGAGGGAAACTTGCCTGAGATAAGTCACCTTGATATAACGCCTGCTTGTTCATTTTAAATCAATTTATTAAAACAACTGGTATAAGCTCCTGTCAGCATACTTCTAAAGATCACCCTGGGGGTTGGATGCCCTCCACGCCAAACCAACCAATCATCCTCTGCTCAGATCTAGTGAGACCGCACGTGCATGTGGAACATTGAAGACTGAAGGTTGGACATTTGCATGCACTTTAAAGCAACTGAATAGCAGGAATATATATATAATATATATATATTTTTATTTTTTTTATTTTATTTTTTTTTAAGATTGTGCTCTCAAATACTGGTCAATACTAGGCATGCACAATAAATATTATTACATTTTTAGAAAATATGAAGATATTATAAAAGCTGTTACTGGAGCAATATCCTTTCAAAAAGTACAAATATGTACTTTTAAGGGGTAAATAAGGTACCAACATCACCCTTTTTCTTTAGAGTTTTAGTTAATTGGCCAATGTAAAAAATATATATACAGAATATATATATATATATTTATGTTTAATTCTTTTTTTTTTTCATTATGCATGCTCATTTTGAATAGTTTTGTAAACATACATTACCATTGCTGTTACATTACTCATTTTAAGTTAATCTTTAAAAACTTAAAGTAACATAATTTAATAAAACTATCATATATTATATACATGTGTAAATACCTATACAAGTATATATAATTTCTCATTTTAGACATTAAAATGTTTTGATGACTATTCATTTGTAGCATTAAAATGATTTGATTTATTTATGTATTTATTTATTTTAGTAATTAGTTTTTGTGTAATAATTTTTACAAAATTGTTTAGAATTTTTATATCAGACATTTACCTATTTAACTCCTATGTTGTTGTTATTATTATTATTATTATTGGCCAGAAAAGACAAAAAGCATTAAAGGTCTTTATTGTGCTGCCAATATAAATGTTTTATTAACTTACAATTTAAAAACAAGAAATCTGGTCTCTCTCTTTTTTTTTCTCACCATCATGCTATTCCAAACCTGCTCTGGATAAAAACAATTAAAAAGAGTATTAGAAATTTATGTCACAATTCACAATTCTATTCAAAGAAATGGCAAGTAACACGTCGAAATAACTGATATTTTAAAAGTTAAAAGACTGACATAGTATTTTCTTGTAAAATGTACTTGAATAATCATACAACTTTGACAAACAAGAATGTATGTTTATATATATATATATGTATATATAAATGAGATGCATTGTTGTGAAATATCTTTCACAGAAGAAAATACATTGTACGTGTTTGGAATGACATCACAGCATCAGAGTGAGAAAATAATGACAGAATTTTTTTTGTTTGTTTGTTTTTGACATTATTGACCAAACAGCATCCAGGACAAGAAATGAAAAAAAAAGACCCAAATCACGCGGGAGTGACGGCCGACTTCAGAGGGTTAATATACACATTATACACTAAAAAAGTAATATATGCAAATCAGCACATTGTTGTCATAGAGTCTAAACACACCACGCTTCATCACAGAAGCAGTATAATTGATGCTAATGACCTCTGAGTTGGTCTCAAAGGACTCTTCCTCACCTTGTTTTATACTCTGTTCATTTCTTAAGCTTTGAAGAGTGTATCCTGACAGCAGGGGCCAGCAGAAATGTTGGAGCATTCTTTTAAACCTCAGAAGTTGTCACTTCCTCTGATGTGTACATTTCTTGAAGGTCAGCATGTAATCTTCAAAATGACCTGCCTACAGCATCTGACACTTAGCTCTCAAAACCTCACGGATGTTAAAGCCAGCCACGCAGAAATGCCACAGCGAATATCACCTTTGAAAGTTCTCAAAAGATGAAATACTGTAGTGGTGCCCTGCCACTTCTTCTCAAGCTCAGTCTTCTCTCACCACTGTCAATCATGAGCTAAAAAGCCAGCCGTATACGATGTGAACATGTGGTGTGAACATTCGCTTCAATTTCAGATCTTGACAGCATTACTCACTGCTTCGGTGAATCACATTGATTTGACAAGTATCATTTCAAGTGTAATTATGATTAGCAATTAGATTGAATAGCAGTTAGAGGATTCGCATGTGATGCAGTAGTAGCAGCTTTAGAGCCTTATTGTACAGCAACTTCTTTTTTATTTTTTATTTTTTAAAAACAAAATGTTGTGTCATTGCTAAAATATTATTATTACTTTATTTATGCATATTCATATATACATCTCAAGCATGCTTCTCAAGTAAAACATTTTTAACGAAAAATGAATAATAATTATAATTATAACACATCTTTTAGCTTATATTTTACATAACTTTTATAAAATAAATAATAAAACAAAATTTAGACAGTATAATGGTTACAAACCTCTGTATGTCATTGCTTTTAATAAAATATTGAACCAAGTGACATTTGTTTTAATATAATATATTGAAAATTTGGGGGGGTTACGGGGTTTCGTAATATATGTGTATGCTGCATATATATTTATGTATACATAAATACATGCACATACGGTATATATTTGAAAAAGTATTTGCATATTTGAGTTATTATTATATTATTATATTCTTTTATTTGATATATATATATTTTTTTTCTAAATATATACATACATGTGTTTATATTTATTTATACAGTACACAATAAATATACGCAGTACACACACACACACACATATATATATATATATATATATGTAAACTTTTATTTTATGATGTGATTAATTGGCGATTAATCATTTGACAACACTCATTATATTATATGATGGACTTTTCAAGCAAAACATTTCCCAAAAAAACATTTGAAAAAGTGAAATGTGACCTTAATTTTGTATCAGATTATTAAATAATGAAACATTTAATAAATGCTTCATATCTGAACATTTACATGTGCACCATTTTCCACTGAATCCATATTCTGTTTCTTAGTGTTTGCTGATACTGCTTAGTTTATTTGTCATGTGTTTTTAAATGTGGCGTCAGTGTCCACATACTTCTCTGGCCTGCTGTATACACAAAATAAATAGTGCATGAGATGTTTACACATTCATTTACCCAGTGTGGGACCTCTCGTCCCATCCATGGCTTCACTTCTGATAACACAGAGAAGAGGAGGCCGGCCGGCGTCAGGGTAGTCAGACCTGTGTCCTTCGGAGATCCCACCAATGCACCCTGACATCAGCTCGGGCCGGAGTGACTGCGTCTCTGAAGGCTTCTGACACTGAACGTCCTACTCCCAGAGACTGCCAGCGCACTTCATCAGTGCCAGCAAATCACATTCACTGTCACACTCCTACTTCAGCGCTACCCACTGCCATACTGTACATTATCTTTTCTCCTTTATCTCAGTCCTTGGGAGCGGATCGGGGGTTTCTACAGACAGATGGAATAGAAATGTCTTGATTAATGTGTCTGGAATTGCAGTCAATGTCACCTTTGTCACAGCTATTTTTAGCATTTCTAACATCTGAAAAATTGAGAATGTCTCATCATTCCTGTTTTATTTTTATTGATTGTATTTTTGTTTATTTGTTCTAATTTTTATATATTGTAAATATATGTAGCCTATACATTGTAAAATAATCATAGAGGGATAGAAATAAAGTTTTTGTTTACATAATATTCTGTATGTGTGTACTGTTTATTTGCTGTGTGTGTGTGTGTGTGTGTGTGTGTGTGTACACTGTATATAATATGCACACACATTCAGTGTATATTTTGAAAATATTTACATGTGTATGCATTTATATATTTTTATGATTATATTTTATATTATATATAAATATATAAAAAACATTATCTTAAATACATTCATGTGTGCTTATATAAACCTGATCTCACAGCAGTTCCTACATATTTTACGAGGTGGCTAATTTTTGTATGAATTCGTAAGACCTGACTCTCTTCTAAATCGTACGTATTTGACGAGTTATCAATTCGGATGAATTTGTACGAATGACCTACACCTAACCCCGCCCCTAAAGCTACCCGTCACTGGGTTTTAGACAAATCGTACAAAATCATACGAGTGAGGTCGTAAAAATTAACATGAATTTGGCACCTCGTATGAATACGTAAGAATGGTTGTGTGACTGTGTATGTAAATACATAATAAAAATACACAGTACACACACATATGTTTGGGGTTTTTTGGATACAACTAATCGCGATTACTCATTTAACAGACAATAATAAATGATGAGAGATCTTCATTTTTATCAATTCTTTCATAATTTTATAAACGTTTTTGAAACTATCTAAATATTTTAAACTAGAGAAAACAGTTGATAAATATTCATTATAGATTTGAATTATAAATAAATGATAAACAAAACAGTATAGATAAAACAGTAGTAATGCAAGATCCTCACTTTTTATACATGGATTATATACAATATAATTAATGTTTTATTTCTAATATGCATTTAATAATTTCATTTACAGGCGTTAAATCAATCTTTTTTTGATTAGTTATGTCACACGTTTCATTTTGTTTGACTTTTTTGTGTTATTTTGAGATGAAATTAAAATGTATTTAATTAGAAATAAATAAATAAAAAATAACAGTCTAACTTCTGGACCCCCTTGTGTTTGTTATAAAGTACTAAAGAATTTATTTAAAAGATCCAAGGCAATATAACTGAACAGTTTTGTGTTTTGTGCCCTTGATTATACAGAGATACGAGATTCACGTGTGAGTTATGTCAATGGTGGTGATTTATGTAGGCCATCTACAGCACCTTAGTCACACCGGAGAGAACATCATTCATTTTTTAAAGTTGTGATAGAGAGTTCATGCATTTCATTCTGGGAATGTACGTAATGCAAAGTAAGAGTGAAGCATGGCTAGCTTTTAGAAAATCACATTAGATTACATATGTTTCATTTCACCTACAGGATTGTGTCTTTGGGTTTCATTTGAAACCTGATTTACCCTTCTTTTCTTATGGGGTATTTACAAGAGGTGAAATCACACCCTTACATGATGCTGTTATTTGCTCTGTTCTTGGTTTGTTTCATTACCATTGTTTGACGAGCAGCAAACGCAAGCGATGACGTATAACACTAACAGATAAAGGCCTTTAAAAGCACATTGATCCCGTGGACGTTTAAATGATATATTCTGCTGCGCCGCACTTTGTAGTTGTTGTTTTTCTTCCACCATAAGCTGCTAAATATTTCTCACACTTATCTTAATGTCACAGGCGGCTGATGTCATTTATGCCTGTAGGTGCATTTATGCTTTAAAGTCGCATGGATGTGTTTCCTGTTCCAGTAAAAAAAAACTCACCATCTGGAATACTTCACACACACACAGAGGAATGAGCATTTTGCTCATAAAACCAAAAGATAAAACAAAATCTACTTTTTGTTTCAATGGCGGCTTTCATTAATTTCAAATAGCTTTTGTCTCTGTGTGGGGTGTAAATAACACAGAGGAAGCATCTCTGATTCTGGAGCGGAGTATTTCTTTCGCCTCTGAATGTGTTATTTGTGTGGTTTTGTGCTCTCTCATGCAGACAGCTCTATCAGACGCGCTCCACTTCTCTATAGCTTAGACAGAACTCGCTCTCTGTTTCTGTGAAATTACTAAACCAAATACAAATGTGTTCCTGGTGCAGATCTAGCCTACATGTGCTAGCGTACAGATGCAATTTTTGATTCACTCAAACAAGAATGTATTTTTGGGGGGATTTAAATGAAACCACTCATTGAACATGGCCTGTGGCAATGACTGCCCCCTCAAATCACTGTTTAATTAGACCTTTTATGTCAAAAATACAAACCGGATGTCAAAAAAGTTGGGACACTAAACAAATTGGGAATAAAAACTGAATGCAATGATGTGGAGATGGCAAATGTCAATATTT
>JAUCMU010000097.1:2855255-2872726 GCA_032275025.1 Enteromius treurensis | reverse complement strand
TGTCTTATTTTCCAGCGTTCTTCTCCGAACACTGTGTGCCATGTGCTTTGATTTATGTCATTTCTCTGCACCTGCTACGTGCTTCTCCGCCGCCCCTGCATGAAAGCTCTCATCCGTTAACATGGGCTCCTGAAAAAATATGCGCTGCTGACGCATGCAGTGTGAAACCGACGTAAACTCGACATGTTCAAGCGTACAACTACATGCGAAAAGCGAGATATATTCGCTTAAGTCACCTCAGGTGTGAACGCACTTTTAGCAAAGAGGGATTTGAGAAAATGATTGGCACACTGGACAAGTACAAAATTAACTGTTTTAATTAAGCAGACTTAAGTATACTGTGTTAATATATCAAAGTGCATAAATATGTTGTAGTATATTTAGCATGGAATAAATGTTTCACATACACTATATAATATTTATTTTTGATTAGCGGTCCCTGTGAAACTAAACTGAAATTGAATATCAAAAAAACATTGAAAAGACAGAGGCCTCCGAGAGAGTGTCACATCTCTCCCAGTCTGCTGTAAAGGAGAGACGGGAAGTGGAATATACTTTTTGAAACACATTCTGTTGTAGGAGCAAGATATATTTACTTTTTTACATCTAGCCATGACCGGTTTGTGAATACAAGGTGCCATATTGGAGATTAACTGATGGAAATTTATTGATAGGTGAGGAAGCTCCGAAATGTCAATATTGTGGGAGTTACTTCACTTTCTTGTGCCCGGGTTTTTTCAAAGCACTTGTTATATAAGATGGACGCAGAAAAACTTCTTTTTAACCTGCTTTATTTAATGTTCGTGTTTTGTATTGTGCGCTACTATATTGCTTTTCTAATGTATAATCTGAGCTGATGTAGCAGTAAACTAAAGTCAAGTGTCATGTTAGACAAACCCCTTAGCAGTCGGCGGATTCCCTCGTGTGATGTCCTGGAGTCTGAAGTCAACCATGTTTGAAATCTACAATTAGCTGCGGTCTCGGTGGGGAGCGAACACCCTGTTTGCTTTTGATAGCCAGGAGTGAAAACATGCTCCAGAGAGAGAGCGCTCAGCTGCGCCTGCTTCACTCCACGTCCCTCCACAGCGTCCGCTGAAGATCGGAGATGGGGTCATCAAGCAATTTTGGAAAATTAAATAAGTGTAATCGCATTACAGGCCGTGTGACGTAACGGCATGAGGAGGAAAGAGGAGCATGGCTTCCGTTCTCTGTTAAAGCAATGTTACGGGTTCAGTGCAAGCTAAACTAATTCGACAGCATGTGTGGCAGAATGTTGAATAGCACAAAAGTTTGTTTCAACTTTAAAAAGTGAGGTTATTTACAATAGAAAAAAGGCAGGAATGTGATGCTTTTGATTTTACAGAAGCTCTTATAATACTGGTGTGAACTATGCAGAGGTACAAGGTTCAAACAGGTTGTCATGGCAGCGAAGTTGAAAAGGCTATATGTCATCATAAAATCATGTTAATGCGCATGTTTAGGTCTTGTGGCTGCACTGTTTGTAGAATAAGTAGTTTAATGTTTACACATTGGGCCCATTTCCTAAACATATTTTTTGGGTATTATTTATACTATTGTAGAATTTGTATTTTTGTTTTTTTTTTTTTTTTTTTTCTTTTTTTTTTTTTTTTTTTTTTTTTTTTTTTTTTTTGTAGTTTAAGTAGTTTTCTGCTTTATTTATTTCATTTCATAAGCAAGGCAAGTTTTTCAAGCTTTTAATTTGAGAATTTATTATAGCTATTTCCATTAACAACCATTTGTAATGTTTTACACTGTTCTAGAAATTAATTTAAAAATCTTTAATTGCATATATTATTTAATTCAGTTGCATTTTATATATAATTTTATACTTTTTTGTGCTTTTTTTAATGCTTTTGTCTATCTTTTTTTTCATATGCAAATATGTTTAAGTTTAAGTTCTACACCTTCTGTTTGCACTTGACCTTAATTTAGTTGTTCATTGCCAAGGCAACATTTTTTCAAGTTTTTTAATCAATGTTTTATTTGAGCTCTATTTCCAATAAAAAACATGTTGAATAGTTTTAGTTAACCGTAACAAAACTGAAATTTACTCAGGCGGCTTTACATTAACTTAACATTTTAAAACAAAAATATTACTTTCATGAGCATTTCAGTGTGAATGTGTTTCCCGCTTCATCACGTGCACTAAATAAGATTTTGTCAGTCAAGTTTGTAATAATTCTCAAGGACTACTATGAACCATAGGATAATTTATGGCTGTTATTAAAGCAAACATTCAGTGCGGTATTGGTAAACGCTGCCAGCGTGAGCCCGCTGCGGTGGTTAAGCTGTTCTCTTACACACCACCTGAGCGTGCGGTGCCAAACAGGTCATATTGTTGAGCCCTGTGGAGTATTGCTCCACTTTTTCTGTGCATAGGAGAGACGTCTGAGCTGTAATGGCTTGTTGACAGTCAGCTCTGACATCTCTGACTTTTCCTCTCATTCTTTCTCTCCGCTTTAGAGTGATGAAATTACTGGGGCTGAAGCTGGTGGGCAGAAACCATTACGACCCCAGCGCTGTTGTGGTTCTCGGCAAACACAGGTATTTTTGCATTCAGACCTGATTGTCTGTGATTGCAATCTAGCCAAAATTGTACTACACATTGTTTGGTTTCACACCGAATAAATCTAGACTCTGTATTTTTACACCTGACCTGTGATTACCGGACACGTTTAAACCGTTTCAGCGCCACTTGCAGTAATGCTTTGCACATTGATTGTCTGTTGTAGTTTGTACCTATCCGTGTTTGTAAATGTGTGTCCGTCAGGCTCCAGGTGTGGCCTGGATACTCCACCAGTATCAAGCACACAGATGGAGGTCTCTACCTCATTGTGGATGTCTCACACAAGGTGTTGCGAAATGACTCTGTGCTCGAAGTCATGTGAGTTTCAGTCTTAATCAGTCACTCTGAAAAGCCAAAGTCAGTGCTCTTTGTGTCAGCCGCATGCTTTATTCCACACTGTTCCAAAATCGGGTGAGTTGTTGATGTGTAAAAATCTATTTTAAAAATATTTTATTTAAATATAAAGGTTTATTTGTAGATTATTAATAAAAAAAGTGCTGCATTAAGCATAGCCCGTTTCATTTAAATTGTAAGTGCAGTGAGCAGATTTTTTCTTGTTTGACAGCAATGCAACTCATCTGTATTAAATGTTCGAAATGCATGCTAAATTTTAGGCTGAAACCAGTATGCCAGATCCGTGCAATGATGTAATGTGCTCAACCCTGCTGTCTCAGAATAACCGTTTCTCTGCTGTAGGAATCTGATTTACCAGGGAAGTCGTGAGAGCTTTCAGGACGAATGCACAAAAGAGTTTGTGGGCTCAATCGTCATCACACGCTATAATAACCGCACTTACCGTATCGATGACATCGAGTGGTCCAAGTCTCCCAAAGACACTTTCACCTTGGCTGACGGGACCGTGACCACGTTTGTGGATTACTACAGGTTCATCTTCTCTGTGACTTCAATGCATGTAAAGACATAACAGCTGGATCGTAACTTGTATAACTGGATTTATACGACGCACGTGACATTGCCAAAGCTTATACATTCATAAATCATAACTCATTGCAATGGCAGAGGCAGATATATGCTAGTTTAAAGTGACAAATTACTATTTTATTACTAATTAGCTTTTCATATGCACAGAAAGAACTATGGCATCACTATAAGGGAACTGGACCAACCACTGCTCATCCACCGTCCGAAAGAGAGGTCCAAACCTGGAGGGAAGGTCATAAAATGCTTATCAGTGCTGTTTGCTTATGTGTTGGGTTATTACAACGCTTTAGAATGGCTGTGACAGCTGCATGCTAGTCGTTGGTGGTTTGACTTAATTCACACTCTGTGCTGCCACCTAGGGGTGATTTTGGATACTGTGCTTTAACCGTGGCCTGATCAATGATCATTTGATCCGTTTCATAACAGGTAATTACAGGTGAAATCCTGCTGCTTCCGGAGCTCTCCTTCATGACCGGCATCCCTGAAAAAATGAGGAAAGACTTCAGAGCCATGAAGGTACGAGTCAGTTACAGATCAAGCACAGTCAGGTCTGGGAACTCTTTAATATGATTTATTTGTCTTGTGTTTCAGGATCTGACCATGCATATCAATGTGGGAGCCGAGCAGCACACCCAGAGTCTCAAACAACTGCTGCACAACATCAACAGCAATAACGAAGCGGTCTCAGAGCTGGCCCGCTGGGGCCTGAGCATCAGCCAAGAGATTCTAGTGGTGAGAATGGAAACGCACTTCGATCCCGCACCTGACAGTAGTTCAGGGAACTATGGCGCAACTGTCTTTGGTGCGTCCACTGCTCCAGCAGTATCAAACTAGAAATGGATCTTGTGAACTCGTGTGACACCTGGATGGCTCGTATTAAATTACGTTGAATAAGTTTGACATGCATGCAAGGGCAAAAAACACTTTCATAGTCTTGAAATGCATTTATTTGTACCTTACTTGTACAATGACTCCCAAACGATTTGCACAATGATTCGTCTTTGCGTGACTCTGACCTGCTGTGATTGGTCCAATTTGTCTCATTTCATTTCATTTTGTGCACGTGGTGGCAAAGAATGAATATGCATTTTCATTAAGACCAAAGTAAAAAGGTCAACAAGTGGGCAGCAATATGCTTATGTTTCATGTTGACGTCAACATGACACGGCTTGGGACCCGTTTTAAAACTTTGCAGGATGTTTTCATGTGCTACACACTGCATGACAGCTCAAAATCCGTAATAGAGTTTAATTCTTTAAAAGAAATGATCAATTTCCAAAAGAACATAACCGACACTGCTCTTCTGCGTTAAACGTAATATACATCCACAGATCCATGAGGTCATTTTCAGAATTCGAATTATGTTCATTTTAACTCCTTTTGTACTGCATCTAGATATATTATAATGCATTATTATCCGTTATCATTACCGTTAATAAAGTCACGTACTATGTACCAAGTATTTTAGCATTTTAATGTTTTCTTGAATTGTGGTTAGGGCCGTTTAAACATTATGAAGGGTCACTAATATTTGCAAACTTTGTGTTGTTCACTGTTTGTAGTATCTGGTACTGCTACATTGCTTTGTTTGTAGCTAACATAAATAGCTTAAACATTCTGTTTCTCCACAGACTCAGGGAAGAACTCTGCCCAGCGAGACCATCTGCTTGCATTCTGCTTCTTTTGTCACGTCTCCGGCAGTAGACTGGTCCAGAGAGGTGGTTCGCGACCCCTCTATCAGCACCGTGAGTCAGTGTAGGGTGTTTGAGCCAGATCTCTCTGAGTCATTGGTTTGTGGAGGAGTGCACATGTCACACTGATCGGAGGAGGTTTTCTATATATATATATAATATATAATATATTTTATAGGTAATAAAAATAGACCTAAGCAAACAGTAGATCTTAGACTTTTATTTTGAAGTCACGATGAACAATTTGCGTATTCACACGAGTCCAAGTCCAGGCGTTTCAGGAGGGCAGAAAAGATGACTTCACATGTTAAACTGGGAAATAGTTTTGAAACTTAGTGTGTCCTTTATTAGAGTAAACTCTTACATGTGAAAATATGATAAACATTTTGATTCTCCATCTTATGATACCTTTTAATGCATTAGGCTTTGAAAAAACTAAATGACTCTTCAGTGTTTTGAACAAAATCACCGCATGAGACGGTTTCATAGAAAAATTAGAAACAAAGTGGCTGGACCAATGAAGTCTGATTTCTAAATGTATTGACTCTTCAATAAACCAAAACATACTGATTCCTACACTAATCTCTCTTATGAGTGCGAAAAGATTATCATTGTGCTATACGTCTCATGATTGCTCTCTGTCAGGTTCCTCTGAACTGCTGGGCTCTTTTCTATCCCCGGCGGGCAACCGATCAGGCAGAAGAGCTGGTGACTTCTTTTACAAAGGTGGCTGGACCGATGGGCATCAAAATCGAGCGGCCCATCCGTGTAGAGCTACGGGACGATCGAACCGAGACCTTCGTCAAGAGCATTCACTCTCAGCTCACCAGCGAGGTGAGGAAGAGTTCTCTCAAGAGCAATGTTACTCTCTGTCGGCCGTGGTTCTTTTGGCTTTGTACTGCATTGTGGTGTTATCTAAAGACCATAGTATATTGTGTATTGTCTGTCCTGGTTTCCAGCCCCGTGTGCAGCTAGTCGTGTGCATTATGACCGGAAACAGAGACGACCTGTACAGCGCCATCAAAAAGCTCTGCTGCCTCCAGAGTCCTGTACCATCACAGGTTTCATCCAAACACAATTCAGTTTCTGTTTACTGTTCAAAGCATTATGTAATGTTTTTGAAAAAAGGATCTTATATATATATATATAATATTATAAGTTATATTTTGTGATATAGTTTTATATTTTGATAAATACTAAAATTAGTATTTTTATTGATGTAGTGGCAAAACTGAACGTCTGTGTCACATACTCCCTCGGATTCAGAAGCACTTCAAGAAACATTTCTTATTGTTATCATTAATTATTTATATTAATATCTCATTAAACAGTTCTGCTGCTTAATACTTTGTGGATGAATAGGGAGTCTAAAAGAACAGCATTTATTTGAAGTAGATGTTTTTGGTTTTTTTATGCATCCTAGCTGGACTAAAGTAAACTTTATCAGCCTTTAAAATTATATTGTAAAAGTTATTCAAATGTTTTTCCTGAAAGATAATAGTTAATGCAAAAATATAGTCTTGCATTATTTTAATAATTGTTTTAGTGCCAGGCAACGATTAATCACTTCCAAAATAAAAGGTTTTGTTTACATAATATGTGTGTGTGAGAGAACTGTGCATATTTATTATGTATAGATAAAGACACGCACATTTACATTATATAAAGCTATTTAATATATAAACATTTTTCTAAAAATATATACATGCATGTGTGTGCATTTATATATACACAGTAAGTATACACCGTACACATACACGCACATTATGAACACAGAAGCTTTTATTTTGAACACGATTAATTGTTTGACAGCACAGCTTTTTACTTTTTTTTTTAAATTTAGTTGTTAGTGTTAATTCAACCATAGATGAAAATTATTTCTTTGCTAAAAGCATAAAAGCTTTGTTCATCTTCAAAACACAATTTGAGATATTTTTGATGAAATGGGAGTAGATACCAAGTTCAGGGACCAGAAAGGTATTAAGGACATTGTTAAAATAGCCAATTAAAGGAAATGTCCATTAATTACCGTTTTTTGCCTTACGTGTTTGTGGCAGACAGCATGAATTCATATTAGATTCCTATTCCCAGGTCATCAACGTGCGGACCATCTCTCAGCCACAGAAGCTCCGCAGCATCGCTCAGAAGATCCTTCTGCAGATTAACTGCAAACTGGGAGGAGAGCTGTGGACGGTAAACGTTCCTCTGGTGAGTGTGTGCTAGTCAGACCTTGTCCCCCCACGGGTGGCCCTGGAGTTATCGTACTGTACCTCACTCTTGATGAAAAACAGCTCAAGTAAATATAGAGTGTCAGGAATGAACCTGAAAATGGTGACTGCACAGTGAGAACTGATAGACGATAGCTGGGTGTGGTCCATTTTCTGTTCAGTTTTAGGTATTGTTGGTCAAGTTAAGATATTTATTCCTAGGTTCACATCTTGACTTAATTACCTCAAAACTTTTTATGTAACTTGCTTTTTAAAATGTTGTTTTAAATATATATGATGTACTGCTTGATAAAGAGAAAATGCATCCATAAGAGAACTTGATGCATTGATCCTTCTGAACGGTGTTGATACTGGATTGTTGCGGTGCATAAATATCAGCTAATGGTATTAAACAAAAGGAAAACTTCTAACCCCTGTAACTTTGATTTGAACAGAAATACCTGATGGTGATTGGGGTGGATGTTCACCATGATGTGAGCAAGAAGAGCAGATCGGTCATGGGCTTTGTGGCAAGTCTCAACAGGTAAAACCAATTACTTAATTTTTATATATATATATATATATAATATTTTTCAAGTGCATATTTTGAAATGTAAATTTTTCGTAATATAATCAAACAAATTCATACTGATCAATGTGTCCATGCTTAATTATGGTTTTGTGAATTTATTTATTTATTTATTTTTCAATAACAAGCAGCAAAACTAGCTGTTTTTTACCACTAAAAAATGGCCGTGCCTGGTCTTGCACGAAAAATAAGATGCATGCATCAGGTGTGAATGGATTTTGAGAAGTGGGCGTTGCACTCAAAAGTGCAGGCAGATGACATTTTCATTTTTAGGTCAGAAAATAAATACATTTAAAAATGTGCAAAACATGTGCATGTTCACCAAAGCATCTAGAAAATAGACATGGTTCATTTTCATTTCGTGCCAATGTTAGACATTTCCCCAATAATAGATTCAGTACATTAGCTGCTGTCTACGAACTGAAACTGTAGTTTGCCCAACCACTCGTAATGTAAACTAGCTTCCCCAGCAGTGTGAATAATGTGTATGCATCATCAGATTTGAGGCCTAACCCTGTGTTTATCGTCCTGGTGTAGCATGCTGACCAAATGGTACTCCAGGGTTACATTCCAGATGCCTCACGAGGAGATAATCAACGGCTTCAGGGTGTGTCTGCTGGCTGCCCTGCAGAAATACTACGAGGTAGTTATATTGAACTGTCAAATGATTTCGTAAATGCTACCGCTTCTGAATGTTATACAGGAGTTTTTTAACCCACAGGTGAACCACACCTTCCCTGAGAAGATCGTCATCTATCGTGACGGTGTGTCTGATGGGCAGCTCAAGGCCGTGGAGCATTATGAGATCCCTCAGGTTCTGAAGTGCTTCGAGACCATCCCGAACTATGATCCGAAGCTGGCTTTCATCGTGGTGCAGAAGAGGATCAGCACCACCCTGTACTCCTACAGATCGGACCACTTCGGCACACCCTCGCCCGGAACCATCTTGGACCACACCGTCACCAACAGAGACTGGTTGGTTTACAAGAGCTAAAGCGAATCCAAAGCACCTTTAACAACTAACAGCCGGTTTCACACACAGAGCTGAGTCTAAGCCAGGATCAGGCCATCGTTCAGTAAGGACATTTAGAGGAATAGTTTACCCCAAAAATGACTATTCTGTCGTCGTTTACTCCTCCTTGAGTAATTCAAACCCAAAGGAGGATATTTATTTCGGACATCTTTGACTTCCAAAGTAGGCAAAAAAATACAGTGGAAGTCGAAAACAGCCCATTTAAAATATCTTCCTTTGTGTTCAACAGGATATAGAAATTCAGATTTGAACTATTCGAGGGCGAGTAATTGATGACAGAATTTCATCTTTGGGTGAACTATTCCTTTAAATGATTTTTATAAAAATGCCAAACGATAGATCCGTCATTGCAGATTTACATTTTAGTCTAGGACTTGTCTGTGAAACCGCTCCGTAGAAACGAGATCTAGTCAAGTGCATCAGTGGGAGGAAATAAAATGTGGTTTATGAATTGACATGACATGTTTCCTGTTCTCTTCAGGGTGGACTTCTTCCTAATGGCACATTCCATTCGACAGGGTTGTGGCCTGCCCACTCATTACATAGTAGTGTACAACACGGCAAACCTCACCCCTGACCACTTACAGAGGTTCGCTTCAACATTTCTGATTTAAGAAAGTGTCATGGGTTTTAATAACTAGCATATTAACTCTTTACCCGCCAAACACAGAATTTTGATTCAATGAGAAAGTGTTTTTTGGGGTTCTTACATACAATTCTTATAAATACCTTTTAAGCAAATACAAATGAAATATATCCATATTCCATGTGGTTCTGCCCCTTTTCCCTCTTTTCCCTGATTCTAAATACATTTTTAAATGTATGTATTTCTTATTTTTTTGACACAGGTTGACCTTCAAGATGTGCCACATGTACTGGAACTGGCCCGGAACCATACGGGTGCCAGCACCGTGCAAGTACGCACACAAACTGGCCTTCCTGTCCGGCCAGTTCCTGCACTCCGAGCCTGCCATTCAGTTGTCAGACAAACTCTTCTTCCTGTGAGACTCGTTCAGCATCAGCACCCAGGAGGGGTCGAATCTCCCCCTTTCGTTCTTGTTTTTTAGTTTCTGTTCTTAATAGTAATGTTCTAAATGTTCCTCGCTGAGATCAAAATCTTTTTTTCTCAAAGTTGTGTTTGTAACTCATAGTTCATAATTTTTGAAGCGTTAACAAATAAAGTGAATGTCACACCCAGCGTCTCTCTCATCAGTGTTGGTCTGAAATAATGCTCTGGTGTGCTGTTAATGACCAATCGTATTATAATAGTTTAATAAATGCTGTAGACGTTTGTGAGCCTGGAGCACATAAGCAGTCATATTTAGCATGGGTATATTTGTAGCAATAGCCAGAAAAACACTGAATGGGACAAAATGATCAGGATATTAAGTAAGGATTATGTTCCTTGAATATATTTTGTTAATTCTCCTGTCAAAAATATAAAAACTTGAATATAAAATATGCATTGCTAAGAACTTCATTTGGACTACTTTAAAAGCGATTTCCTCAATATTTTTATTCCACCCGCAGGTTCCATATTTTCAAGTCCTTTCCTAGTAAAGCATACATCACTATTATTAGCTTTCAGATGTATACATCTGGGCTCTTATGGTCCAGGGTCACATATGTTGAACACAGTTTTAAGCTAATGCAAGGTTAACAAATGAGATCTGTATTTCTGAAAACAGTGATTTGTTTCTGGTCAGCTGACTCTCAACATTAGTACAAAAAGAATTAGAGTTCAATTGAAATTTGGTATTAATAGCGGTATATTTGTGTCCACTAGATGTCAGTGAATGAATGACGCATTTATATAGCGCTTTACTGTGTATTGCCATGCTCCCACTTTACAATCATGTGGGGGGTCTCTCCTCAACCACCTGGATGATGCGACAACGGCCCCGGTGCGCTCACCACACACCAGCTACAGGTGGAGAGGAGAGAAAGATACAGCCAATCAATGGATGGGGATTATTGGGAGGCCATGATAGACAAGGGCCAGTGGGAATTTGGCCAGGACACCGGGGTTACACCCCTACTCTTTACAATGAGGATTTTTAATGACCACAGAGAGTCAGGGCCTCGGTTTAAACGTCTCATCTGAAAGACGGTAGTCTATTTGACAGTATAGTGTCCCCGTCACTATACTGGGGCTTTAGGACTCACACAAACCACAAGGTGAGCACGCCCTGCTGGCCTCTCTATTCACTTCTACCATCAGCAACCTAATTTTCCCAGGAGGTCTCCCATCGAGGTACTGACTAAGCTCAACCCTGCTTAGCTTCAGTGGGCAACCAGGCTTGGGCTACAGGGTGATATGGCTGTGGTGGCTTGTACGTCAATCTGTAACGTCAACTATATGGTTCACAACATCTTCAACGGCATGAGGTTTCGAATGACATTAAACTGAATAATTGATGAGAGAATATCTCCAAAAATGAGTCAAAAATGATATGTCAAAAAGGTGTGAAAATGTTGCACAAACATAAGTGCATTGCTGTTTTTTCAGTGCATTTGTAATTTGCGTTCTGGGACTAATTGTAACATTGTCTCCTTCATGAGTGACTCAGCAAAGTGAATGTGACTCAGTATTTGATCAGTTTTACTATGCCAATCACATACTCAGAATACACTCAAACATCGAAGACAAAAATAAATATGATATAACTAAGCAATCACAGAAGAAAGCATTGTCCTTTGGTACAATCATTTATAGTCATGCTGCCTTGTAGGATGCTAAAAAAACCTGTTCAAAAATAAACAAAAATCCTGTTTACACAGGACACATCCACCTTCATTTGTCAATGTTACATTGCAACAGGTTTGACGTAAAATGCATTGTTTTATGCTTTTTTTCTGTTTGTCTACTGAGCACCGATAACATACCTTGAGGCTTTGTTTATCTGTACCTAGTACTTGTCACAGTGAATGTATACGACATCCTCATGTGAACTTCCAAGTATCAATCAGAACCTGAAAGCTATTGATCTTTACACAAGAGCATTAGATTTCCTTTGACCACCAGATCCTATTTCTGTGCTGGAGTACATGCACACAAAGGTTTTTCACATGTTTACACTGAGAAACTTACTTCTTGAACTGTTTGAGGAAAATTCCAATGTTCATTCCTCTCTTGGAGTCTAAGATGCTGATCTGGAAAAAAACAGTGAAATAGAGATGGTCGCTAAAATGGATAGAAATATACACAAAGGACAGACTGATGTTGCAAGATTACTACAGGCAAAAGAAAATTAAATCTTATTTTACAGTGTCCTTTACATACACTTACTATAGCAACAACAACAGTAAATAATCACGCATAATTACATGCAACTAACCCTAAAATGAAACCATAATTTTAACCCAAACTCTGTAGTAAATACATTATTCAATAGAAATTTAAAAAGAAAAATATAATTAACAACCGGACTGTATATAGTAAATAATAGAATGAGATACATAAAATAATTAAGTAGTTAAACAATGCAAACACAAATCAATTAAGTTTAGAAATTTCAAAGTAGGCTGTCTATTCACTTTAAACACCGAATGAAGTAATTATTTTCTCTTTTATACAGACGATGCTGAGTAATTAATACATTTGTCACGACAAAACATGTCAAGCAAGCATTTTTGTGCAATGTTAATCTGTGAATTAAAGACTAGATTATATTGGTTCATCATGTAAAACATTTCTGTTTCTTCATAAGACTTGAAATAAGACTTCTTCTGCGCTTTTATGGATTACTTTAACAGTGTCTTTAACTTTTTGAAGCGTTTTGGGGCAACGGACCTTGGGGACACGGATGTGTGT
Source organism: Enteromius treurensis (assembly GCA_032275025.1). Classification (NCBI taxonomy): domain Eukaryota; kingdom Metazoa; phylum Chordata; class Actinopteri; order Cypriniformes; family Cyprinidae; genus Enteromius; species Enteromius treurensis. The sequence continues at coordinate 2,859,863 of JAUCMU010000097.1, read as the reverse complement.
TTCCACAATGCTATACTTGTTTTTCTCATTAACATCAGCAACAGGAAGCCCTTGGTTGGGAGTGACTTTGGGTCCATGAAACTGACTAACTTGACATTGCCATTTTAGTGGCAATTAAACAGGCACACAATCTGTTACTCTCTCTCTAGCACGCACATTTACATGACCCATGTGTGTGATATGTGTAATTTGTGATGCTTCACAAACTCAAAGGAGTAGCTGGGTTGTGTCTGAAATTACAAACGAGACCGCATTCATGGTCCATGCCACCTCAGACAAACAATACATAGCTTCATTAGACCTGCACAGGTACACTTGGTGCCTTCGTGGATAATTACAAAGCTACTCAGACCAGCAGCAACCACACAAAACAACACAAAAACACAGCTGGTCGCTTAGACACAAAGTGACGAGCTCACGGGAGCATATGTTTTGGATAATAGGGACATGTTTGCTTTATGTAGAGGTGGAAAGACGACTTACACACACCTAATAATCGTTCTTATAAGACAGAATATGCTATCGTGATATGTGATAGGTACATGCATTGTATTTTATAGGCAACTGTTAGCATACATATTAGCATATAATATAATTTATATATATATATATATTCATTACATACATTTTTGGATGAACAAACCATTCAAGTTTCATTCTACCCCACATTTTTGTAAGTTTGCACAGACATGGAAACATGTATATTTAATGTATTTAGAACATATTTAAGCATTTTCTTTACAGCATGGGCAACGCAATTGAAATCAATATAAAATAATCTTTTTAAGTTCATACAATAATAAATGGATCCATACAATGATTTTATTGTGTTGTGTTTAATCTATATTTGAATGTTTAGCAGTTTTGGTATTGTACCAGTATTATAAAACACAATTATGTTTTTGTTATTGCAAAGAAACCTTTAGGTTCAACACAGGTGTGGGTCATTTTTAAAAATATATAAATAATTATTATATATAAATAATTAATGAAGTTTTAAAAAAAATATATAGACAGCGTTGTTTACATTAAGCATGTACATGCTGTCTCCTGAATGTAAACAATGCTGATTGCGCTGATTACGTTCTCTGGTATACTTTCCAAAATGGTGGAAGACAGTAACTTGGGCACAAGAATTGTTAAATAAATTACGTTATCATTGTTTTCTTTGGGCACAAATGTATTCTCGTAGCTTCGTAAAATTACGACTGAGCCCCCGATGTCACATGGACTATTTTTCCAATGTCTTTGCTACTTTTCTTGACATGGGAACATTGCAGTTGTGTTGCTGTCTATGGAGGTTCAGAGAGCTCTCAGAATTAATAAAAAAGTATCTTAATCTGTGTTCCAATAATGAAAGAAGATCTTCTGGGTTTGAAATGATATGATTAATTAATTAATGGCTGAATTTTCATTTTTGGGCGAACTAACACTTTCAGTAAAAATACAAACAATTACTAATAAAATCATGTTGAATTTAAAGACAGTCAATGGTATCTGGTGTGATACCACAAAGTGACTTGTAGACTAGACAGATATCAAAGGACAGCAATCTTATCTAAATTCTAAATAATGCAAATAGAAAGTCTCTGTTAGATTGCCCTTTTTTAATAAATCACCCTAAGCATTCATGCTTTATTTCTTATTTTTCGCTATACCTAAGAAATAGCAGAAAGTATAGACAGAGGATTATTTATCATTGTGCTTTAATAATATAATAATATTTTTTATCTGCCATTGTACTTCACTATATACTGTTATTTGATTGCCTAATTTTAGATTTCTGGTCATATAGGCAATAAAGTGAATATTTTATTGATTAATATGATATAAATTAAGTATGGTTATCTGTATTGACTAAATTTGGCAGTATTGGCTAAAATTCTTGGGAATTCCTAACACAAGTTGTGCTTTTCAGTCATTGATTAAAAATCAATTCAACTGAAATAGGCAATCTCAATTTGCTGGGAATGCAAAACATTTGCCTACCTTGTAGAGACAAAATAAATTATACTGTCTCACAAGCATTAAATGCAGAAATTCTAAGAGATGATTCAGTTCTACTCAGTTTGACTTACCTCATCCTTGCTCTCTTTAAATGATCCTCTGGATCTTCCAGCACGAGACTGTCCACCGCTTGTCTGGGTTCGAACCTCCTCTTGCTGGCCGAAGAGCTCCTCCACTGACCTCACGTCAATTTGATACTGCTGCTGTCTAACTGCTAGAGTCCAAATATTTGGTTTTCCCCGAACCTTCTCCTCAGGAATGGTTTTCCAGAAGAAGCTCCGTACCCGTCGTTTCTTGCGTGAAGCATGAGGATGGCCTGGTGCCTGAGGTGGTGGTGGAGGAGGTGGAGGCGGTGGTGGAGGTGCTGCTGGTGGGCAGGAAGTGCTGTCATGTCTATGACTAGGGTCATTTGAGGAGGTCTTAGAGGATTCAAATGGCAGTGGATTTACTACAGATGTGGTACGGTCGCTTGCCGACTCCTCCGCAGCAGTCACACTTGCCATGACAAGCATTACATTAGCAATGACACCAGTCCTGGAGGGCCAGGCTGTGAGGGGAAATTTTGCCCTGTTTTCCACAATACCTAACAGGCTGGGACAGTTTCTTTGCTTGATTCTAGGTGGTGTCTGTTCAAGTCCCAAAGGTCCTTCTCACTCATAGTCGCTTGTACAACTGACAGCTGGGTAAATAATGAGTCTTTCCTCTAGCAGAATATGTGTCGAGATCATTCTTAATCAGAATTCAGTGCAAAGAATTTACAATCAAATGTTTTTACCAATCCGTCAACTGACTCATAGCTCTAACAATTATGAAAAATGATGGACATAGTTGTTTCGAAATCTCTTTAGGCCTGTAGGTCTTGACATTCTCACATAATTTGTCTTCACTTCTTCAGCCTAGTCTCATAGAGCTGCAGAGCTGTTGCTTCCAAGATTTTGCCAACTGCTGTGTGGTCAGAGGTCAAACCCTTGGAACTGCAAGAAGGACAAAAGACACACACACATACAAAATCAAAATTACTGAGGTTTAGTCAGGCGGAGGAACTTGGAACCTAAAAACAGAGGAAATGAGAAAGTAACAGACATCAAAAGAGATGCGGTTGTACACTTAAGTAAAGGCCCCAGTAGGAAAACGCCAAATGCCATTGTTCATTGGGGCCAGCCTGCTATGTGTAAAAAATGATCTTGACAGATGAATCAAATCTTCACTAATGAAAACTCACAAAGGGAACTTTTTAAGGGATTTGTACATGTCATGGCAAAAAAAGAAATTGGCAACTTACCACGAATTACCATTACATAACATACTGCAGTTACATAACATGTAGTTATTCATTCAGTTTGGTACTAATTTAAAAAAAGTTCATTTATCTATTAATAAGAATTAATACGTTTTTTTTGGCATCTTTTTGTAAAGAGTGTTCTAAATGGTGTAACACTAGTTTATTATATGAAAAATGTTGTTTTTTTAAATTATGGTTCAGGTCACCAATATCCTTATGTCTCAGGTGTCCCCAGAGTTAAGTTTCAACTTAAAATACCACAGAGATTATTTACTATATAATTGTACAAATTTTTTGAGTGGAAGTAGAAATGTCATGCATTGCATGAAGTCTATTATTTTTAACCAACTTCTGATGTATGTTTTTTTGAGGGCAAATTTACGAAACGCGCAAAGAAAGCCGCTGTCACATGGCATGCGACACTAAACTAAACTCTTTTTCGCGTCTTAATCTGTCAAATAAAAGTTTACTACCTGATCTAATGACGAAAATGTTCCTGTGGGAACTTTTTGGCAAAATGCTAAATACATAACAAAAAATCTGTATCATTGAAGTTTCCAGCAGTTTCCAACACTAGAGGCGTTAAAACAGTGAACACTTATAATTGGACATTGAATGTTGAATCATGGGTAGGAATCCTGTCAAAAACATGACTTCCTGTACAAAACCAATGTCACATAAAACATAGCATATTTATGATTGTCTATTAACACTGTTTTAGCGCCACTCAGGGGACATTTTACATTAAATATGTCATGAAACTTATGAGGCGGTACATATTTTCCACAGGTAAGTTTTTGTCATGAGATCAGGTTGAAAGTTACATACACATGAATTACAAAAACAGTAGGTTATGTCTGTAAAGGTAAATAGCTGGAAAAGAAATCACCTGCTTATATTAGATCTGTGTGGCAGCAGTGTAATACACAGTAAACAAATCAATAAATCCACTGCTCCACTGTATAATTAATAATATATTATGATAAGTTTCTTTTTTTACATCACATTAAATGCTCTTTTTTTTCCACAAGCTTGCAAAGAAGATTTAAAATTTGGATTCTCATTATATGTCACCTTTAAAGATAAATAAGCAGAAAAATTATTGTGTAGAGCTAAAACAATCAGCTTAAAGGTGCCATACAATGGAAAACTGAATTTACCTTGGCATGGTTGAATAATAACAGTTCAGTACATGGACATAACATACTATGAGTCTCAAACACCATCGTTTCATACTTCTTCTATAAATCAAGTGTTTGCAAAAGACGACTGAAAAACGGTCAAATTCCAACACAACACAGACTGTTACGTAACAGTCT